>NNCF01125982.1:4297-58995 GCA_002313205.1 Laupala kohalensis | reverse complement strand
GGTACATTTTAGGGTCTCTGTAAGGCGCAAGGGTATTAAGCCCCGTCATATATACTGTATAATTTTGTTGTTGTTAAAATATAGCCCTTTTTAATTGAATTGAATACTTTATATGCTTAGATCTTTATGTTGTAAATACATATTTAAAAAAAGTATATTTTGCTTTCATAAACTCCAAAATGGAATATGCTATTGAAATGTGAAAACCATTGTGCTTCTTAAAAACTTTTTGTCCCTACTATGTAAAAAAAAAGATCACAATGCACAGAACCACATTTAGAAATCTTAAACTATTACCATTTTGAAAATAATACATAAACAAGTATTAAAAATATTCTAATTAGTTAGGTATATATAGTACAACTCAATGATGTTATAATTTACCAGTTTCTAAACCAAACTATACAGTTATCTTTAAAAAATTATTCTTGCCTTACCCTAATGAAAACATTCTTTGTCTACTGAAATGAAAATGTGTCTAGTTGGAAAGGAAATTCAATAAACGAGTAAAAAGTTATTTATTTGATTTGATGCAGTAGAAATGTAATTTCAATCAATTGGTTAAAATTTACTTAATAATTTGTAATGTTATGTTTGCTTTCCAGAAGCCAAATTTCTTTTCTCATTTTCATGTAACAGATTGCATGCTTTTTACAATCAAATTGAGACTTTGATTGTAACAGATTGCATGCTTTTTCTCGTTCTCTTGTACTATTTATATTCATGTAACATGTATAGTACCAAAGGGGTATTAAAACCTGGGAGAAAAAGTTTCAAAGTTATTACTGTATAAAACCTTGTGCCGTATTCAAACTTGATGTTCAACTTAGTGATATATGGGTTGCAACTGCGTTTTTTGACAATTCAGTTTATTAATATTAAAACTTTTTGGTTAATAATATATTTTTTGTTGGAATATTTGAGATTCAGAAGTATAATTCTATGACATTGCCACTGACACGACCGTCACAATACATAGGATCACCATTTGTTTATTTACAGATTGTACACAACACAAAAAAAAAAAACATTCACAACTCGCAATGGAGCAAGATTACAAAAAATAAAATTTTCATGTTAAATAATCTTTTCTGTAACAAAATATCATTATACAAGTTGAAACAATAGATTTTATTTATTTATTTGTGATTGTTTTAGCGCATAAACCTCTTTTTTGGATCTCTCCGAATGAAAATTTCCGGACGCAAGCATTCAGAACGTCAGGAATAAAATCGCACGTGTGAGTCAAGGCCATCTGTTAGCATGGCTTTGGACGCATTCAGGTCTACTGATTCGGAATCCTTATTCTTATTCCTGATCTGGAAATCGGACGTGTGTGGCCGGCCTTAGACTCCTGAATTACTATGATATCGTGTATCTTTCAGCATAGTATTGCGATGAGAACCAGTTCACGTACATTAATCTGGTATACATTAGTATCTGGTTACGAATCACGTTGCAGTGATCGTTTTCAATATGGGATTCTCTTCGATATTTTTAATTTTTATTATTACATTCACATTCAAAAGCAACGATAAACTCATTTCACATTTTCAAATACCACTGAATATACGTTGGACCATGTGAACAATGAGGAAATGTTTTGTATTCATAAGAGTCAAGAGTTTCGAACAGAAGGTTATGTATCCATATTATAAGGTAGTTTCCAACCAAAGCACAGTACACAGGGAGTAGTGTCCAACAAACTCTGTTATGGTCCAACAAAAATTTCGACGAAATTCCCGAATATTAAACAATCATTTGTCCGAAAATTAATATCTAAACTTACTATTAAGTTATTTTTTATGCACTTTCCAACAAAAAGGAACGTTTGCGTACACCAATAACCCCTGTAGTTCACCAACATACATTTATCCTTCATTCAAGAATGATTTATCACATAAGTAAACAATAATAAAACAACACGAAAGTTTGTTTGAGAGTTTCAATAATAAATTTAAACTTGAAATACATTCAAGTTGTAAGTTACAAATGATCAGACTCACCAGTCAGTATGTACCAAATTTCGGTGATTTCACCACGACTTAGAACACACTTTTTCGTTTTCATCTTCAAACAAGTGATGTACTTCAAGTATTCTTCAGGTATGGATGTCTTCACTCCTACTTCGGAAGGATGGAAATATTTTTTTCCGGAGTGAAGGATACAAATGACTAGAAGTAAGAGGAAGAAAACGCTACTGCGTTATTTTCAGTTCATTAAGTCTCGAATACTAATAAAACTGTTCGGGAAGTTGAAAGACGAAACACTACACTTCACTAATTGAACACTGCAGAAGAACATAACACCGTGACGTGTTTTAGTACCGAGTAAAGCGACTGTCTCCATTATCCCTTCCTTGGAATGCAACGAAGTTACTGTGTTCAGCTGAAACAAGAGAAAATCAACGACTGCACTGCTGCCGTCCGTGACAAAGTCACTCAACTAAACTCGTTTCTAAGCACACACGTGTTCAGCCTTGATGGATGTTAAATACCAAACCTTAGAAGATAAAATTTCTTATCTTAACTACGACTTTAATTGAAGGATCCCATTCTTCTCAAATGCTTGTCATAACATCACGTATCAAATTGCTACATTGTAAGACGAACTTCTTAAACAAACGACTGAAATAAAAAAAAATCATATCAACTTCGCTTAAACATTCATTTTCGAGTCTACGTAACTATGATGTATGAGTTAGTTATATTTGTTATATTTAAGCACAATGAATAATTTTTCTTTCTCTTTCTTTTCCTTTCTTTTTCTTTTTCTTTTTTTCTTTCTTATTATTTTTGTATTGTACCTAGGAGATTTAAGATTATACGAGACGTATATAAGATCATGTTTTGATATTCCCGGAACGGGTGTCTGTCCGTGAATTAGTACTTTTTTTATATTGGACAAATTGATATGATCAATCCACGTTTCTTGCTTGGAGTGGAAGAATCTTTAGATTCAGACTAACAAACAAGTTTCTGAAATTAATAGCTGTGCATGACTGATGTTTTATTAAATTGAAGTTGAAATCCCCTATTTTAATAACATGTTCGTGATGACAAACAAATTTGAATAATACATTAAAAATATTGTCAATATTACTGGTTTTAGGAGGAGAGTACATTACCGATAATACTCACTTTTTGGTTAACAGTTGTATTACAGTTACCAGATATTCTAGTTTTTGATTTGCCTCTTTTTCGGATGAATCTAAATGTCGTCTCGGAGAAAAATTCCCACTCCACCGCCACCTGATTTATCGTTTCTATTTCTATCTGCACAAAGAAATTTGTATCCAGATATTGCAACCATGGACGAGTTTAAACTCCTTTTCATCCACGTTTCACTAATACACAATGCATGCAGTTGACGGT
The DNA here is from genome assembly GCA_002313205.1 of Laupala kohalensis. Lineage (NCBI taxonomy): Eukaryota > Metazoa > Arthropoda > Insecta > Orthoptera > Trigonidiidae > Laupala > Laupala kohalensis. The sequence continues at coordinate 55,621 of NNCF01125982.1, read as the reverse complement.
TGGAAAGTATTTGTGCAACTTCCTCATGGTCAGCGATAACAGACTGCAGCAAACAAAGAGTATCGGGAGGGATTAAAGAGGGTTGGGGCAGGTAGCGCTTGAGTTAATGGATCTGTGGGAGGTAGGCATGTTGGTGATGCTGTCATTTAGGTGCCGAAAGCACTTATTGCGAATTACCAAATACCAAGTTGAATATTTAGGAAATTAAAAATAAATAATTTATGGATTTGAGTATTTTAGAATTTAATACGTGAAATAAATAAATTTGAAAGTAGAAGTGATAATTTCAAATATTAAAAAATAATATTATTGAGAATGAGTAAGAAGAAAAATAATAATATTATGGAGAAAGAATAAGAATATATATTATATGTAAAGTAGAAAAGAGAAATTTGTACCTTATCGAAATAACGGGTAGAATATTTACTTTGAAGTAGAATAAAGATAGAGATACTAAAAGGTTCAGAAACGGATAGAATATGAAGTTCGTAGTAAAGTAAGGATATACACACACACACACACACACACATATATATATATATATATATATATATATATATATATATATATATATATATATATATATATATATATATAAGGTAAAGTATGTAATGTCAGAAACAGATATTGATATATCTGCTTATGACAAGGAAAAAAAGGGGAGCACTGCGAGCATCGTATCAACCTGTTTCTTTGTATACACAGAAACTGCACTGTATCAAAAGGTAAATAATTGCGAAGCACTCGACTGACACAGATACGTCGGAGAATAAAATCATCGCTGATCACATTAACATCACCCCTTGCAGACTCAGACATTGAATTCAGAGAATATTGGCTTTAGAAAGCAAGGTATGTAAAGTTCATTACTATTCTCTCTCGTACAATAAATAATATGTTATGAATTATAATCTTTATACATTAGTGAAGCGTATTCTCTCGGTCTTTTGTACTTTTTTCTTTTCTTTTTACCTCTCATTTCTAACATGTAAATGCTCTATTCATTGTCAGCACAGGTGTCAATGGCATAGAGTGATTTCACCATGGTATGTTTGGGAGGGAATTTTGTTTCATTTTGAGGGTAGAGGAAATTCTTTTCTAAAACGAATACATTTTTTTTAGTGGCCGCTTTTTTTTGTATAACCAGAAATACAACTGAAGCCTGCATTACTGAAGTCATAAATACGAAAATTTAAATTTATAATCGAATCTCCAGCAAAACATAGGAAAAGATTGGACAATAGAAATATAATAACGAAATATAGATAGTATTGGCGACTGTTTGTTTCGCTACGCGATCGAAAATTAACTTTAATAATAAACACATGGTTGGCGAGACCACGCATTTTCATTAGAGCAAAAGTTGAGAAATTTAGATATGATAAAAACATTGATATTGACATGCTCCGTCGACGGGAGTCATTTAGGAATTGTTACAACACACCGCAAGCCCAGATGCGATGTGCGTATTTTTTGGGTAGAAGCGGGATTCAACCATAAACCACAACCTTTATGGTAGAGTTCGCTGCCACCAGCTTGGTTTCCCCAAGCAATCAAACACACGTGTAAAAACAATAAAATGTTTAATTCAAATTAAATAGAGATCTGAATATTTACAAATGTGACAAACTCACAAATCATAAATACAAGTTTGAATTTGTTATTACAGAGTTATTGCTATATGAAAGCAACAATTACACACAGATATAGATACTGTTGTTATGAATTAACTCGGAAATCAACCAAGATTATCCGAATCTCAAAAGTTTCGAAGTTGCTATCCCGAAATAACTAACTGTTCCAAGTTACGTCTTTCGCGCCTAATAGCAATGTAATAGAATTACCGGAGCAATTCTCAGTGGTCTGACGACCAAAACTAACCAAGTTACATTTCAAATAACCTGCGTACTTCCATACACTTCCGCAGAAAGGTCTGAAAGTCACTTAGGATCTGCAATCCTCCCAATATATACAGGAGCGGAGGTCACGTGACTACACCCTCGCTACTGTACTGAGCACTCTACATCAGCTTGGTCACCCCTCAGCTTCTGAGAATACTGCGTCCCTTTTGGCTGACCATTATTTTTGGCGACCACTGGAATATTCCCTCCACACTCGCTTTTCTTCTGAGGGCGTTCATCTCAGTTTTCAGAAGTAGATGGGAACTGTTCAGCCTCTACACAATAAACGGGAAGTCTTAGTAGCAGTATTTTTCCTTATTTGGCGGCGACTGGCCCGACCCTTAATCTCCTTAGGAATTTTCGGCTAGCAAAGTGCTTGAAAATGTTAATATTTCAAAAATCTATAAACTGCACTGGTCCAGATGTTACAGGAATACTTCAATAGGGAGTGGGAGTATGTAAAGTCTTCAACATTGGAGGAATGGGCACTCATCATTTTCAGTTATTGTTTTTTTTGATTTTGGAGAGTATATTTCTGATTTTGGAGAGTTACTAGGGGGTTTTGTGGTACTTATTTCGTAACACGTGAGCGTTAACTACTGAAGCTAAAGACATGCCATTTGGAGAGTATGTTCCTATTGAATTGCAAGATCAATTAAGATAGGATTTTTCTACATGGCAAAATTAAAAAGCGAGATAGAAAAATAGGGTAATAATGTGAGTTTTCAAAGTCTCTGTATTTTCACTTTATCTAACGAATTAATTGAGATATCATAACGGTTTTTGTAAGTCATATTGTTAATTTGCATATCAAGAAATAGGTTTTTGGATTTTTCGATTATTGTTTTATGGGAGCATTTTTTAAATTTAATTTTCAATCGTTTCTTTAATTCGTGGCAGTCGCAATAGACAAAATCCCTACACACAATCTAAGCTCTTGTATAAAGTCTAAGAGACAGCAGTTTTACTTGACCATCTTAGAATTTGGTTGTGGGAATGGTTCTGAGGAAGTGTCACAAATGGTATGGCAAAGTTTGAGGGTGGTACGGGCACGAGTTGGGAATCTAATTCAGATCGATGTTTTCAACTTTGTATTTATTCCACAACAAATGGGATAACGACTAGATTGGACGAAAGAATGTCATGTGCAAGTATGCAATTCGCAATTACCGTACGATTGTTCTGTGGTGAAATGACATATGTCGTTCTGCGCATGTACGAGAGGGAAGAAAAGTTGGTCAACTACCAGGGATAGAAAAGAGGGATCTCGCCCACGTGCACCTCGCCTCTAGTCTACCGCGCGCTCAGACGTCATTTCAGTACAGAAAAATCGCACTGTACTGAATATTCCTTCTCACTCTCCATCCACTTTCTGGTTACATCAATTACGTGTGCAGATGTACCTTCTACATATACGATAAAACCCCACATGCATTAATACATTTAGATGCATGTTGTAACGACACGACATCACGCGCCATGATGTTTACGCCGTCGTCAAGATACACGACCCGGACGCTCTATGTCCAAGGCCAGCATAACAGATGCCGTCCATACAAGAGTCTCTAGTTGTTTATAAACATTGGAAGATTCCTTGAATTCAAAGGACGCATATGGATTAAGCACACGTTGTATGTTTGTTAAGAGAATTCCAGAAAGCTCGGATAGATGAACATCCAAGCTATGTTACGTCACCAGCGCGTCGAGGATGTTTAAAAGATGAACGTATGACCGAGGTGTAATTAACGGGATAGCAACTCAAAACACTCAGTTCTGATCAAGCTCCCGAGCTGGAAGGTGCTACTAACCTCCAACGCAAGAAGCTCGAACAGGTGACCTCGAGCAACGACGTTGTGCTGCCCGACAGACTTCTAACGCATAGCGGGAGCGCTGCTCAGAAGTTCATTCCGACGCCGTGAGGGAGCGCTACACAATTCCGTCAACCTTACGAACAATTGACACATCAACGCAGTGTCGTGAGTTAAAACTTGATGTTGAACAGCATTTCTCTTCAAGAAGACAGCGGACATTTGCAATTTCGTGCCCCTGTTGTCGTTGGGCACATTATTATTCCAACATTTGTTATACACTGAAATAAACTTGTCCGGTTTCCTTTTTGAAACTCCTATGTATATTTATTTTGTGAAGGGAAAAGTTATTGCGAAACAAATTTCAATACTGGAATTTGCGAAGTAATTTCCCGGACCAAGAACGTATATCATTTTTTCGTCGCAGGAAGTAATACATTATCAGGATATGGTATGGTTAGTATTTACTAAACAAAATCAAATTGATCAATGGGTTACGTACGTGATTTTCATCTGAAGTAAGCTCAGTCACTCAGATATAAAATTCTTTGTTAAGCATATATGTACCAATACGTTTTAGTGTTAAGATTTTCATGTATATTATTGTTTTTCTCGTGTGTTTTGCCATGTTTACTAACTTATGTAGTAAGTAATGTTTTTTATTGATGTTTTATTTATCCCCTTGTGTTCAGTAGGATTTTGTATTATTTCAATTTCAATTAACTCATTGTATATGTTATTCATTATGTCATTTACTCTGTTATGTAGACAAGCCTGTATCTTCCCGCCTTTGTAATGACGAGCCGGCTGAGTTTTCAAGGATTGGGCTACTCCAGGGGTATTGCGTGTTCAATTCTCGCTGCCCCCTGGATCGTCGCTTGGTGTGCATCCAGCGAGGGTCCCCATGACTCTGAACATTACCTTTTTTTCTGTATAAATTGTGGGGCCTTCAGTTATATCAACCGTCGGCCTTTTGGCGGCTGTGAATGTGAATTTCACGGATGAAGGCGTTATCGACATTCACCAATCTTCTTACTCTTTTGTAACAACACACTAAATTCGCTACCAATTTTTAATCTCGCATGTGGTTAACAGTAGATTAATGAGCAATGTTTCCTCTCGCAAGGAGTGTAATATTTTCATCTTTGTACCTAGACGTTTGTTCTTGTATTTGGTAGTGTTATATGTTCATGGTTTGCCGTCATGCACCTTTATCATGTCACTTTGTATATCTTCTTTCTTTATTGATTTGTTTACCCTTGACGCATGTTTTTCGCGAAACGTGACTTGAACAGCGTGTGTGACCATATCAAATGATACCCATTGTACCATGTACTTTTCAACCAAACCGGACAGTTTTAGAGGGGACTTATGTCACAGGGTTGTTGTTTTAAAATTCTAAATTATTTTTAATTAATTATTACAATTTAGTTATAAATCCATATTTTCTTCTTTTCATTCCGAATTCTGTTGCAATATCCATCCATCAAAACTCCGCAAGTCTTTCCATCCATGCAACCTACGCGAGTTCGAAGGGTTCTCGCCAAGCGTGAAGAGTATGTTGTTGTCGCCCAAAAAGACCAGGTTTCTCCACGCCAACTGTCACCTCCAATTCTGAGGTGCACCCTGCAATTGGAAGCAACCGACGGATGCCTATGCTACATTTGGTTTGATTGTACATGACAAGCCGTAGCATCACAGGATTTCAAACCCTTCAGGCAACGTGTATCTTGTAGTGAAAGAGTGTGTTTGACTTTTCTAATTGTATTCTTTCAGTGGGCCAGTGCTCTCAAAATCTTTCGATGACCAAGTGAAGGAAGTTTCTTCAAAAACAGTCGAGACCTGTCCGACCCAAGCTATTGGTGAACAGACTCCGTCTCATTTCTCTCATATAAAANTGTTTGACTTTTCTAATTGTATTCTTTCAGTGGGCAATTGTATTATTTATATTTAATGTAGATGTGGTGTATCCGCCAAATTTCACGTTTGTAGACTTTAAAGTTCCTGAGGTTTCGTGATTAGTCGGTCAGAGAGTGGTATTTCGCTTAGAGAGAGAGAGAGAGAGATTTGATAAAAATCAGTACCTGAGGCGAAATTTGAAATTACAACCTTTGTCACTCGCTATCATTGAATTAGCACACCTGATGATGTCTTGCATTAGAGAAGAAACAGTGTTATATTCAAATTTTAAGTGGTTTTTGTATAACTTGTATTCTAAATTGTTACGTACAGTGAATTTATCTGAATCTTCAATAATAGTGTTTCTGCTAAAAGCTCAGGTCGCTTGTTCATATTATTACAAACTTATATTTACAGTGATGAGTGCTGTATCCTTGCAAGCAACTGGAACATATAGAAAATATAATGTTATTTTCTTTGGATCCCTAAAGTATACAGAGTTATGTTTCGTTAGTTCAGTACCAGAATATGATATGTAGGACATGTTCGATTGAGCAAAAATTATTTCTGAATATTAATGTGTTAATTTGCATGTCCACTATTACATTTCCAGATCCCTCTTATCTAGTCTCAAATCAAGTTTGGCGCACAAGCTAAGGGAATCAAAATGTGGAGAATTTACAAATCAATGATGCTTAATTATGCTAGAAGGTATTTGCATTTGTGTTTGATTCACGCGTACGAGGTAAATTGGGGGAAGTAACTGCTATGCTCGGTGGGAATGTTTACGTTGCCCTAAATAAACCTCCGTGTTTCAATACGCACTAACTACTCCAACATATATTTACAACGATGAATAATAAAACGAATGTTAATTACGTATTAATTAATTACTATCGTTTAATAGTACTTTGGTAATCCACGTTTAATGTATTCTCAGAAATTGCGGTTACGTTAAATATTTCACCACATTAAAAAATCTGGAAGGTGCCCCACTCAACTTTCCAATTAAAATTCATAACAACAGTTTTTGGCACTAAACACCCTACATAACACTAAAAAATAAGGAAAAAGGAAAAAACTTCAAAAAAGAAAAAAATTATAATTATTAAACAATATGACATATTTCTTTGGTTGCAAAGCATTTATTATCGCAGTATGTGTGTCATAAAAAACATAACGTATTCAAGTATTGATGGCATGCAATATCTTCCGCATTAAAATCTTTGGAATGACATTATTGGCAAATTCAAAGAAACGCCTCCAAAGCATTCAAAGTCAAATCTCAAGTTTGGTTCATATCATACATCAATTTGTTCGTGAATTATCGGGGGAACAAAGTTCTTAACATACATACACACATAAGCACACACACACACATACGTACAACATTGGACATCATAGTCAAAATTAGAAAATAGACTCTCCTGGAGCCAATTCACAAAGATCCGAGGAGATCTAAAAAAAATCGACCGATTATTATACTAACCTTATACACTTTGTGTAATTAGAAAGTAAAAAGAAGTACATAGGTAATTACTGATTTTAATTTCTTTTTATTAAACTATAACACATAGTCTGCGAATAATTAGCTATTTTAGTTGAAACCAATATACCAAACAAACATACAAAACAAGTGTCACTCGTCAATTCAACTTGTGTTATAAACACTTGTGAACTTTACAACAACAAAAAGTTGCCAGTAATATCATGGCGCTCTGTATTGAAACGAAAANAAGAGACAGTCATGGCGCTCTGTATTGAAACGAAAACGTATTACAAACTTTTATTTGACTTGCTGCGTTTGCATGTATGTTGTACTTGCGTTTCAAAAATTTTAATTGATATTTCAGTCACTTCCAGACTTTAATCGAGCTGATATTTGAGGGATAATTGTGGTTTGCAAGACAATAGATGATCCTCGTACCAGTTTACAAAAATCTACCCCTAAGGGGAGTGAAATGGGGCTATATGCGTCTGTGTGTATACTCCACCCTAACTCTCGAATACCTGGAGTAATTTTAAACCAAACTTGGTACACAAATGACTGACTATTTGACAACAAACATTGTCTGGACAAGACAACCCTGGTACCCCTAGAGACGAGGTGAGAAGTGCATGGCATGTAAAATAATGGCAAACGGTACATCAGTCAAGTTTGCAGTGCTTTTTTTACAAATAAACAACTAATTCTAATACTAAAAAGTACAAAAAAATTAAATGTAAATGATTTTTTAAACAAGCTTTTATTTAAAAACGTGCTGTACTAAAAAGTAAAAAATAATGTTCAATAAAATTGCAAATCAAAACAGTTGTTCAGAATAGTTGATAATATACAGATCAGAAAATTTTAAAAATTTGAGTCATCAAGCATCAAAATGTCTAATTCTAGATTAACGTTTCTGAAAAATGCCTTTAGCATTCAAAGTTTTCTTCTTGTTTTTTAATTAACTTTTCTGATCAACTGTTTTGATTTTCATTCTATTGAACAATTCGTTTTTTTACATCCAATTCCTTTCCCTTTTAAAAAAAATGGGTTTTCCAGCGCAACTTGACATCCAACGTCATGCCCAAGTATTTTGCTGTATTTGCAAATGCTACTGGTTTACCATCTAGTTAAAATTGTAAGTTTTATTTAGTTGTATGTGAAATAAACATGCACTTATTTATTTTGATGAACCATTTCTTTGTTCATTCGTAAATTCTATTTGCATAATATTGGAGGTTTTCTGTGGCATCTCCATTAACGCCGTCTCATCGGCAAAATTTGTTATAACCATTTCTTCAATTTTAGATAAGACACTTGTACATAACAGGCAGAAAACCGGACCCAGCTCACTCCCTTGAGGTACCCCAGCTCTAATGTTCATGAAGGAGGAGCTTGACTCGAAGTGGCGATAAGTTAAGTATGATCTAAATAATAGCACATATTGTTGCAGTAACGAATCAATTTTGCAAAAGAGTTCCTCATGCCAGACCTGATAGAAGCCTGAACTTCATCCAAAAAGAATGTGGAGCAGACTTCTTTTCTTCAAGTTAAAAAAAAAATGACGTTAGTTATTCCGTGTATATGATCAATAGTGGATTTTATCCCACGCTGGCGCCTGCTAATTCAGCGGTCTGAATATATCTCTGGACGGCATGACTTTTTACGATTATTCAACCTTTTCGAAAATACATTGAACTATAGAAATTTGTCACATCAAAATGTCCGTCACTTTTTCAAATTAATTCATTTTCATACTTTTTATTTTAATATAATCTTTTAAAATGTTTATTTAACTATTGAATATTTTAAACTACAAAAAAATCTCCATTTTTAGAACCCCCCTCCCCCGCCAAAAAAGGAAGTTTTCAATGAAGTAGTATGCATCGTGATCTTTCTGTCGGCACCCTTACATATGAGTATCTGTCTCAAGTTTTCTAGTTTGATCTTATTGCTATCATTATAAAACCGAATGAAATTGTAATAAAATGAATTCCCCTAAAAAGAAAGTTTAATTTAAGTTTAGAAATTTACGTTAATGACAATAAACTTATATAGTTTGTAAGGTACATTGGCGATTTATTATAAACCTATGAGTTTTCTGATATTAGTTTATTTATGTAGTCTCACTCACATTTTCATCTTCTTCACGACCCCTATCCCTAACCAATAGCATTTTCTGATCACCACAGCAATATTGAGTAAGTAAAAATGATCGTTTTGCAATGTTATTTCCGACCGCTCTCTGTACCGTTTCCCCCTCCCCCACTGCGTTCGCGTGTAGGTGGTCTGAGACGGTGCGAGTAGTTGTGTGGTGGGGGAGAGAGTGGTGGTGGAAGCTGTGCCGCTGAGAGAAAGCATCAGAAGCGACAGCAACGATGACCTCTGAGACACAGTGCACGTGCGTCGATTCCCTCCAACAGAAGCCTTCAATTCACCTGCAGTGGACGGCTGTGTGGGATATGTAATACTACTCAACCATTTTTCATTCTCTCACCTGCATCGAAGTCTCTTCTAGTCTGTCCTAAGGTACGCATAAGGAACAAAGACTTTTATTTACAAAACTATTGTCTTGCAGTAAATTTACATTGTTTGGACAAAAATGTATTTGATTCCACAGGTGGTCAGTTTGCCTACGCTTTCTGAGGGATCAAAGAAGTAATTGAAAAGCAGTAGGGTGTTTCGTTCAGATTTTTCTAACGTATGGTTTAAAAATACATGTAATAATCATTAATTATTTAGTCATTTCCTCATAAAATTGGAAGTTGGTACGAGAATCTTTCACTTCTCTTCCAAATCCTGCCAACTATGTTTACCATGAAAAGTAGTTTAGGAGAAAAGTCGGTAGTCATAAGGTGGGAGAGGAATATGATTGAACTGTGGAATGAGCAGTGTTTATTTTCTCCAATGTATTATATCTGTCAGAGTGACTAAGCTAAAGTTGACCTCACAAAACTATTCTCATTAGTACATATATAGTTTCATTATTGCTCTTTGTTTTCCTACCAAAGTAACAAAATAGTTGTCGTCCAGGTATAAAATGTGTTCGTTAACCATATTAATGATCTATTTCGTTTTTTATGAACTACATTGACCCTTCATGATGTAATGCAGTATATATTTCTTTAATTGTGGTTCCACCATATCTTTGTTAAATTTACGAAATTTTATCGTACATACGACAGCTCATGGCATGTTCCGAATACTTCGCCTTTGATCTTTTTATGTTAAAAGACAACTTTTCCTCTCTAGTAGTTTTTAACAAAATTTCGATTTTTCTCATATTACCCTAATGCATAAGTAGTTGGTACGTTTTATTACGTTCAATACACAATTTCTATGGGTTACAATAATATTTAGTAGAGATTATGAAGCTTTAGCAACATTATCAAAGCATGATAAATTGAAAGGNGTTTTATTGGTATAAAGCTTTTTCGGCTGCATAGCAGCCATCGTCAGTAACATACACTGAAAAATATAAATGTACATAAAATGACAATAATAAAAATAGAAACATAATATGAAAGTATACAATAATTGGGTGAAACAGTATCGAAAGAAGTATATTTTTGGTTGTTGTTGAAATAAAGAAAGGAAAGAAGAATGAAAAATGAATAAAAGAAAACAAATTCAGAGTGAGCAAACCGACAAAATTACGTACCTGAGTATTGAGGAATATTTTTGGCGAATGCGCAGAGTACGCCGAACGGAGTTTTCCATTTTACATATCCATAATATTCTAAAAAAACAACAACATTTCCCAATTAAATGAACAAATCCCTGAATTTCATTCCCCTCTCATGAAACTAGCCTTCAAATTCCTTCCCTCTCACCCCCAACTCTCCAGGACACTGCACCCCATTCCCAACAGTTAAAACCCTCGGAAATTCTTTCCGTCTTCTGCCGCCAGTTCCTGGAAAACTCCGACAGCCCCTTTTCCCCCGCCCACCCCGCAACACCCCATAACTTTCCATATAATGACCTCCGTTCGGCGTACTCTGCGCATTCGCCAAAAATATTCCTCAATACTCAGGTACGTAATTTTGTCGGTTTGCTCACTCTGTATTTGTTTTCTTTTATTCATTTTTCATTGTTCTTTCCTTTCTTTATTTCAACAACAACCAAAAATATACTTCTTTCGATACTGTTTCACCCAATTATTGTATACTTTCATATAATGTTTCTATTTTTATTATTGTCATTTTATGTACATTTATATTTTTCAGTGTATGTTACTGACGATGGCTGCTATGCAGCCGAAAAAGTTTTATACCAATAAAACAATGAGCAACATAGAAACGCCAATAGAGATTATGAATTAATTATTTATAAAAACTTTCACAATATTTTTCTGGAGACTAATATTACTGCGTTCGAAGCCTTTAATCATAAAACATGGTAAAAGCTTACTTCAATTCTCTGGAAGCGTCGATTTCTCTGACGTCAAAGGATGGGAGAACGAAGTTATAGTCTCTTTTCCCAAGGTCATTCCACCGTAACAAGATGGGAACTGGTTCAGATGACGATAGCTGTTATCTCTATTCATTGTCTTCCAAGACGGGACAATTTCGAGAATGAACAAAGTGATAACTGAATGAAAACAGTTTCTCGTTATATATCTGGCGTATATCATTACATTAAGCCGACAAATCAAGCACGCCTTTCCAATCGTGTTTTGTTGTTTTGAAAACGTTGCGATTGGTTCACAATATATCATTGTGTTTATCACACCATGTGATACTTAGTTTCAGAAACTGATATGACGCGACGTGGTCGAACCATCGTTTGTTATTGTGAGTCATATATACATTCTTCACGTAATCTCCACGCGGAGGAGCACGTTGCAACGACGCATCTCGACGCCAACTGAACAAGTGACAATACTGAACGTATTCACTGGTAAACGTTTGTTTAGAATCAATTTCACAAGCAAGAATCTTAGGCGGAGTGTACACGGATCAAAAGCGTTGCATGAAACACATTTCGTAGAATGTGTTTCGTAAGAACGTGCACATCCATGATACCCCGTTTTTCATTAAACACCATTTCATATTACTTATTTTTCTTTTCCTTTTAATTAACAAAAGTTGAAATTAGTGCTTAGATGTGGACCACAGATGGTGATTGCTGATATAGTGTTTCATTTATTTTAGTCATTTGTACAAACATATTCAACCAGAGCCTACACAATTTTTCATAATGTTTTTAATTATAAAACCTAGAATACGCTGTTATCATTTACTGCGAGTATAGAGTACACGTGTGATATTAAATATATTTTGTATTGAATTATTCATAGTGTAAATAAAATTTTTAAACAAATTTGTAAAAAGTTATAAATCACAGTTAAGCTTATTTGAGCTATGTCCCATACAATCGCCGCGATGCGTGGAATACCTTTCAATAAAAAATTGCACGTTTCATAAAACATTTTTTATTGCAAAGAATAAAACACAAAGTTATTTGATCAATTATCATTAATTATGTTTACGGTATTAGCTCAATTTGGTATTACAGTAGTTCAACAAACGTTTTTAGAGAATTAACATTCTGACTCACCGTCGTTACTCCACTCCACAGTATTGCAAATTTTAACCATAACAATTTCAACAGAAGAGTCGCATATCTGCTCGTTGATGTTATATACGTATAGAAAGTATAACCTAACTAGGAACAAAAATAATTGTAAATCTTTTTAAATGATAATATTTACTTCAGTAGTTTGGAAAGTTTTCGTTTTTAAATATGAATTTAGGTTTTAAATTTATATGGTTTTCATAAATATGTATTAGTAATTTAGTGAAGTACATAAATAATTCTCTTTTGTTTAAGGCTCTCTTAGAAAAAAAGTAATCCTTGAAACAAAGCAACGATGGAGGAAAGTCAAATTGAAAAGACAAACACGGAAGATCAGGAAAAAGGAAGCACGTGCCTACAATTCATAGCTGCTGGTTCAGGTAATTTGAATCATAGATCTACTGATAGATCGTTCTCTTAAAATCAGGAGGATGATGTTTTGACGTACGATTGGGTATCAATTAAAGCATGGTAAGTAAAAGAACTATTCGCTTTAAGCATTCAAATTAAACCAATGATCCTCCAATGAACCAATCAAATAAAGAGGTTAATTCGAAAATATTTGATTATTTCACAGAATTGCGGCAATGGCAATTTCTTAGGAGAGGATAGTCCCAAAATCTTATTTGTATGCAGTCTTGATATAAAAGAAAAATAGGCATAAGTGAATTATGAATATTTAAAAAAATAAATGAACATTTTGGGTAAGACATAAAAGAGGACGTATAACAACCTACTTATCTGCTTAAATTCGTCATGACACGAATAAAAATTAAGCTATGCAGACAAAAAATTAAAATGTATCCGTCAAATTCAGAGCTAATTATTAATTAAATTAATAGCAACCCTTGACACATCCCACGTAAAACAATACTAACAGCGAAAAAAAGAATAAAATCGAAAATTTTGATTTTTAATGCATGAAAAAATCTTGAATGCAGTTTACATGTGTTTTAATCAGCTAAAAAATTAACAAATACAATTTTGTAATTTTTTTAGGTCAATCTATCACATTTATCTGGGTAATTTAATAACCGAAACTGATGGTCTTACATCTATCTTTGCCGGGAACACCCTTAAACAATATCATGTATGCTCAAAATAATTCTTCACTTATAATTAATTTTAAAAAGAATTTAAGAGGGAATATCCACACCAAACTTCATTAAACTTTTAATAAAAAATGTATGAAATAATAAAAATACATGCCTTATAAAACGAATATGCAATCTTCCTTCGAGGGATGGAATGATTAAGTAAAAAAACCTCTCTCAGTTCATGATATCACAACTCTCGCAGGGGAACTCTTAACAAGCGCGGATCGAAAGTGTTCTAATATTTTTATATAGAAACATATTGGCAATTGGTATACCGTGTCAAAATATTAGCGACGATGGCACATTGGAAGGTACTGAAAAATAATTGAGAAATTTGCCAGTTTTTGGCGTCTCCTTTTCACCCTTACTTTGAACATACAGATAAAGGAAAGTCAAACCTTTCCACTTCAGGTCGACGCTGTTGCTGCAGTCAAAGGTCACAGACCGCTGCCAAGTTTCGCATTGCATGCCGCGATATCACCTCTCAATATCCTTCTCAGATACTGAATCAAGTTAATATAACAAAATACTCATCTTATTATAAATAAAATCTTTCACAAATTTGTGAGACAATAGTAAAGTTTCATTTCTTCCTTTTGTTATTAATATATTTTCGTAAACAAATTTTGCTTTTATCATATCATTTAGTGCATAAGTGGTATTTCACTGCTATGAAAAAACTGAGATAAACAAAACGTATTTCATTAATAGTTCGCTCTTACACACTCCTAAACGTTTTAATTTTTTCCCCAGTTTTCAGATTATTTGTTCTTCATCTTAAAAGTATTTTATATTCAGAAAAATTTAGTTTATTACATGAAACTGCAAGTGAACAAAGAAACAAAAACCTAAACCACATTTAAAATAGTACCTCAACATTCATGCACTAATAATCCATACACAGATCCAGAAGTATGATCAAATATTCCTGGTTCTCTTCACAATGCACAAATAAACGTCCGGATGAGTAGATTTATAACACTCATAGTTTTACATAGCACTTGCGATGAGCAAGACATTCCTTCGTTTATTCCATGTATTTGTGTTAACAGGGCATTTTTTTAGAATAAATGTGCTTAAATATAATAACTATATTCTATTTTTTAATCAAAATATTTCAGGTGTATAATGAATAGGCATTTTCTACTAGAAAATTCGCGGCCAAAGTTATACTTGGAAATCTATATAAACACGAGAGAAATAATATTACAAAAGCGGTGAATTTTTAGAGGTACCGATCGTTTATTTCCCTTACATCTGCCAAAATTAAAGAAGTCGAAATGAATTCTGCTCTTTGTGAGAACGGAAATTTGAAGATGAATAACATAGTTGAACTTAGATAGTTTTACTATTTTACTTGACTGGATCATTTCTTCTTGTTCTGAAATGCGCCGAAAAGAGCAGAGTTTGTTTGCACTTGCCTTTCTTCCGTGAATAGTGAAGATATCTAGAAGTCGGACGAATCAAAGCTTAGACACGTGAATGGGCTGTCGCTGTTCGTCCGCTACAAGATCCACAAAAATAGCTCTTTGCCGTGTGCACGGATCGGTTTTTCGCGGTTTTTTTCTTCTATGCGTTCCAGTGTGCCATCATTGCTAATATTTTGACAGGGTGTACTAATAGTCAACATGCTTCAGTATTAAAACATCATGACCACTTTTGATCTGCATTTGTTGAAAGTCCACTTGTTAGTCCGATGTTGCGCTAACGAACTATGTCCTCAAGGTCGAGTCTCCCTTTGACCCAAGTGCACACATCCTACTTAGGTTTGGCCACGAAATCTCACGCGGCTCCGACCGACCAATCGACCCATTAGTCTGCACTGGCAGCTATTGGTCCCGGAAGTCGTTCCTTGGCAATCTCTCCTTGCCCCCCCCCTTCCCTACACATCCCCACCCACCCTCTATGCTAAACGCCTTCAACTCGCAGACGGTGAACGAGAGGAAGAAAATTCATGCCACTTGAAATTCAATTTCTTTCTCTTGAGTGTCATTAGGAAGTAACAATGATCCATTCCTCAAAAAAAAAAAAAAAAAGTGGTCATGTACTGAACTACATTTTTCGGAAAAAAATATTGCCATGGACTATTGGCTATGGAGTTACTTTTATGTTATACTCAGCAGTTTAAAAAATCTGACCTCACATTTTCAGATAAATGTGCGTAAATACTGTTAGCGAAATGGATTCACTAACACCAAGAATGAATATGTGACAGGAAGTCGATCACTACAACATTGCTTGAACATGAAGTAGAAGCGCATTGGATCGAATTTGCCACTTGGTTAAAACATTTGCTGAAGACTGTCCCGACGATAGCTACATTGACACGGATAGAATTGAAGATGAATGTCTGAAGGCCCGTTCTTTACTCGTCAATGATTGTACTACAAAATGAAGCATGAACACTACACATCTTTCCCTCCCTCTTCACGCAACCTCCCTCCCCCTGTCGGCAGGGAAGATACTAGAACTAACTCTATGAATTACCATCAGATGGCAGTACCAGCACTATCTGACACCTAAGGAGCTGCTCTCCTACCCCCAGCAGCGTTTCCTGGTTACTAACTTAAAGGCGGGATTTTTTTAGGATGCAGACTATGAAACTGCGTGGGCGCAGGTAAACACTGGGAGCATGACGAATCTTTTAAGATCAGGTCCTACTTGACACCATTCAGAAGTGCTCAGAAATGTAGAATTTCCGTAACAAATACATGTGTTACATTCGGCTATTAAATAGATACCTCCATGTTTATGCGAACCTTAATATATTTTTCATTTGTGTTTCAAAGCATTAATTTCTTCTTAATTATTGTAGTCTCAACATTTCTTTATATATATCCACATGTATTTAAAGATCAGTTGAGTCTCAAAATTTAAGATTCTTGAGAAAGTCTTCTCCTTCTTCGACCTCGCCTCTTTCCGTTACGCGAGGTCGGCTTTCCTAATCTTGAGGCGCCACTTATTTCGCTGACAAGCGTCATCAAGAGACAGGCCCAACGCCTTCATGTCTCTCCCGATATTCGTCATCCACGTCGTTTGAGGTCGGCCTCTCCCTCTCTTTTCCGTAGCTATTGAAAGGTACTTCTTCACTACGTGATCCTCGGGTCCTCGCATAACATGTCCGTATCACCTTAACCTAGACGCTGAGAGTTTCTCAGCAATATACGCCACTCTAAAACTGCCCCGTACGTGTTCACTACGGACTTTACCCCACTCACCCAACATAACAATTGCATTTCAGTGGTATGTAGCTTTAGCTCGTTCGTCTTCTTCATAGCCCACGTTTCACTGCCATAGAATATATCGGTTTTATAAACCTTACCTTTGGGTCTTACAGATATTTTCGGATCGTATAGAGTTCATGTTAGTTCGCGCCATCTATTTCACCCAGACATCGTCCTATGTGTTGTGTCGGCGGTTATTGTGTCATCTTTTTCTACTTTCTAAAAGTTTGTTTTACTTTCTCAATACATTTTTTAAAGATTCTTGATAAAGTGAAAAGTAAAAACAAACCTTGGTAAAAAAAAAACTTTATTGCTTGGTAATCTAGCACGTTTGATTCCAGACTTATTTGTATTTTTTTCTCCAAAATGTATGATATTATGATCAAGGTATTTCCTACAGTATTCACACCAATAATAGTCAACAGAGGTAACCAAGTTAAATCTCAAACACGCCTTTTTAATCATGGAGTAGGATGCACAGAAAAAATATTCCGTAATCCGACACAAATCTTTAAAAACAACAAGCCTGCATTTTTACGTGGTAACTTATTCCACGAAATGAAGTAAAGTACAATATTAATATTTTTTTAATTCACTCGATTTTTAGGAAGGAAATGTTTACATTAGGCGAGTAATATAAAAAGAATTGATCGATTCTATGTTGATTGAAACTTTTTACCAGAATAAAAGTGTTATACGACTTAACTTCAAAATATGCAGAACAGTACATATTTAGGCATCTTGTATTTGAGATTAAAATAAAAGCTTAGTCGTATCTGAGTGAAGAAGGCAAATACAATTGAAGTATGAAAGTTAGAATTTTCCTGTCAAGATTCCAACTGACTCTTTTTATTGCTTTCCGTGTTAACCCCCAATATTTGATGAACTTTCCTAGAATTTCATAACTTCCATGACCTAATTCATGCAGTAATTTTGACTAACTCAGTATTGCCCATGTAGTAAAAGCGGTATATAACTCAAGGGAGTCATAAAGAGTTAGTCTCTAATCGATGTTCAGCATGAGAGTCTTAATTTCCCTAAACCATGGCAATGTGCTTCTTCACGCAAGATCGCTTAACACGGAATTCTCCCTCCTGAATTGAGCGCGTTCGTAGCATTATGTTATCGATTCTCAAACTATACTTTACAAAAGTTTTATAAAGAGTTAATTTTTTCAAGTTATTCGAAGTCAAGTTGTATCAACATTTAACTTCTACTAAAGCAGAACAATGTGATGAAAATTTGAGTGAGAGGAAGTTTAACGCAATAAATTGTGAAAGTGAAACGAAATAATCAAGTTAAACTAAAATAACACCGAGCTGGAATACCGGAAAACGGGAAGTAATAGAGTATCCGGATCCCGACTCGACGCAGCATAATAAAAGTATCGAAGTATCAAGGTAACAGTTGTTCCATAGAATATCCAATTTCCTTAGCATTCTGACTATTGGCGCTTATTTCATTTATTACCCTTATTGATACTCTCTTTTTAATTTCTCAAATATTTTCTTCTTTATTAGATAAACTAGAATTATTTTCACATGTTGAATCCAATTAATTTTTATGCATTCTTGTTTAACTTGAGATTTGCAATATAAAAATCTTAATTACGAGTGTTAAATGTGTGCCACAGGAATTTAAATTTTACAATTAGTATGTCGAGAACTAAAAAGNAAAAATCTTAATTACGAGTGTTAAATGTGTGCCACAGGAATTTAAATTTTACAATTAGTATGTCGAGAACTAAAAATGATTGAAAATTGCTGCTTTAACTGAATGGAACTTAAATGACGCTAACCTGACACGAATAAAAAATGCTTTGACCATGGATTACTGCACCAGTTGTTGGAAGAAAATTTTTCTTAACACTCGTACGACTTCAGAAATTGCGTCACTTTGAGAGCAACTATCATGTCACATTGCCAAGATCTGCAAAAATTTGATTGCTATCTATTAGAACTAAAAATAAACTATTCAAAAACACTTTTTTAGTGTAGCAACATATTTTTCATAAATACAAATCAAAACTTCTCTGTTCTTAATTTATTAACATTTGAGTTAATTTACTCAAATTACGTAAGATATTTATATGGCTTTATAAGTAATAGCAATATGAGTGAAACCAGAATATATGATGTTAATTTAATTCACTTAAGGGACTAGAGTGATGTATCTGATTTGTTTCTCATAAATATGTATTCACAAATGTAAACCCATAAGGATGAAATTTCTATAGAAGGTCTCAACACCCCAATCGAATGAAATGTATTTCCTATTAGGGTGAAATTCTAACTCCGATATTAATATTAACAATTTTTTATCCTGAAAGTTGAACTATTCTGTTGAGTCTTCGAACATTTAAATTAAATTTCTTCTAGAATAAAATAAGCAAGGCAAAGTGTTTCCTCATTTTTGCAGCAACCATCGCTTTCCTCGTCGGTGGCACCTTGTTAAGTTGGTCATCATCATCGCTCCCGAAGCTCCAAGCTCCCGATTCACACATACCTGTGACGTCGGACCAAGGTTCATGGATTGTCTCATTGCTGTCTGTGGGTATCGTATTCGCACCTTTGCCCACGGGATACTTAGTGGACATCGTAGGACGCAAACCCGTAATCGCCTTCACCGCTCTGCCCTTCCTGGTGTCGTGGCTCATGGTATGGTTGGCACGCAGCATCTCCGAGCTCTACGCTTCTCGCCTCCTTGCGGGATTTGCCCTGGGCATGGCATTCACGGCGGGTCCAATGTACATGGGAGAGATCGCCGAAGATCGGATCCGAGGGATGGTAGGTACTCTCTTCCAAGTCATGATAAACTTGGGGAGCCTGTTCGAATACAGCGTGGGACCCTATGTCTCGTACTCTAATCTCGCCATCGTGTCTACCTTGTTCCCTGTATTGCTAATGATCACTTTCATCTGGATGCCTGAAACGCCGTATTTTCTTCTTGCGAGAAACCGTGCAGCTGAAGCAGAAAAGTCGTTGATGAAACTTCGCGGTAAGAAATCTCCAGAGAGTGTGAAGGAAGAATTTGAAATGATGAAGAGATCGGTGGAAATGCAGAAAAAAGAGAAAGGTTCATTTCGGGACTTACTAGGCTCCAGGGGAAACATGAAAGTATTGATGATTGTATTGGGTTTAATGTTGATCCAACACTTCAGTGGGATTGTGCCAATGCTGTCGTATTTGTCTGTCATCTTGGCAAAGAGTGGTAGCTCCATCGACGCTAATATGTCCGCTATCGTGTTTGGCGTTGTGCAGTTGGTAGTCAGTGTGGTGTCGTCGGGTCTGGTTGATCGCGCTGGTCGCCGTCCACTGCTTCTAATTTCCACCGCTGGCTGCGCTGTTGCATTGACTTTCGAAGGACTCTACTTTTTCTTGGATGACACAGCATCCATTGATTGGCTGCCCATGACGTGTCTTTTGGTGTATATCGTCTCCTACACACTAGGTCTCGGTCCGCTGCCATGGGCAGTGGCTGGAGAAGTATTTCCATCAAATGTTAAGGGTTTGGCCATTGCAGTAGTTTCAATAGTAAATGCTGTGTGTGGATTTGTGACGACGAAGCTCTTCCAAGTAATCAGTGATACGAAAGGGTCATTCTTCGCTTTCTGGATCTTCGCAGGTTGTTGCGTGATAGGAACTGTTTTCATTGCCATGCTGCTTCCAGAAACAAAGGGAAAACCTTTACTGCAAATCATGGAGGAAATGAATGCTAAAGAATCGTACAAAGTCAAGAATATGAAGGAAGAGAAGCAAAACGAAGATTTCACTCGAGTGTGAATTGCGCTATAAATATTTAATTTTTATAACTCACTGAACATTGTTCACTAATTATATTATTTGAAGTATTCGTGTGTGATAATACTACTTTAGTGATTGTTTACTCGCATTGTGAGGAAGATGAAACTTCCGTAGTGAACTTAATGAAACTGAATCCAAAGCTGAAAAAAATTCAGTTGACTGTATGAGGACCACTGCATTTATTGTGCATATCGTGACATGAGGAAAGGTGTGGTGTAGTGGGTAGCACCACTCTTGTCACAGTAAGAGTTGAAGTAAGAATTGAACCAGTTACATGTCGTGACGGGTTCAATCCCTGGCCGTCCCCAAGACCCCTTTCAACATTTTCAATTTAGCATCAAATATAATGTATTCGATAACAGAAATTGTTATATAAGAACCTGTAAATAGTAAAGAGAAGATATATAAAATATCATGCAATTTTGATATATGTTTAGAAAATAAATAGTCAGTTATATTACTGTTTTTTTTAATAAAGTCTAATGAATTTTATTTAGAGGTCTATTTATCATATATTAAAGTATTTTAACCTGATTATTACGCTGCATAAAGCATGAGCAGCATTTTAATGAAAGACGATTATCATATACCCAATATCTTCGCTGCCGTTTTCATTTGACGATGCAATCTACATACACTGCGCGACAAAATTAGTGACTCAGTAAAGTCGTCGCTCCATACTCATATATTTTAAAATCTCACACTTAAAAATATTTATTTGAATGTAAACGTTTTCAATAATTGGGTTTTAGCAAATGGCTCCTCAGATTATCCTTTAATTGTATTTTTTCCCTCGTCTTTTTCGTTTCCCAGTCATGTATTCTTTACTCTGGTAAAGAGAAATGCGAAACTAAAGTTTTCGTTCAGTTTTCAGTCCGAAAATGTAACAATAATAATTGATAATGGTGAGTAATTGTTGCAAAAGCATTTCCATTTTTTACTTTCAAACGCATGAAAATATCGTAGAGTACTTAGATTATAATTTCATGTAAATTTAAAAACTTGAAACACGACAGAGTGAAGAAGTTTTGTTTTACAGTCATGTTTCATGAATGTTGGAATTAATACAGGTCCATATTAATTGGACATTTCACATTTAAACATTAGTTTATTTTCCTCCGTGTAGTTTTGACAATAAATTTATTACTTATTGTATTTTTTAAATCAAACTTTCATTAAATATTTTTCTTTGGTTTGCCAGTATTTAATTTCTTCTGTCCAGTTACCCCGAGTCGTAATGTGATGAAACTTATCGCACTTATTGATGAGAAAGGGTTGCATATTGAAAGTGCCACACGAGCGAGGATAGGAGAGAATGTCATATCGTTGTGTGAGTGGGTGTAGACTCCTCCCAAATGACAAGAAAATTATATATGTCATACGACAATCGCAGTAAGGTTGTATGCGTCTTACAGCGTGGAAGTCTCAATGCTCCCACAATCCGTTCTCTAGGTAAAAAAATTCGAACGTAATAGTGCAACATGGCACTTTTCTCTATTTTTATGAAAAAAAAAAAACTGTTCAAGCGATGAACTTTAATACTTGTTTTTAAAAAATGGGGGGATTTTCTTTTTTCGATTCCTGGCTCGCCGCCACTATCACCTGACCGTAAGCTATCACATATCTACTCCATGTGTATGATACACGGAAGAAGTATACGCATAACGAACCATAACACCTGTACTTATGTTATAACTTTTTTATTCCAGAAAAATATATTTATTTTATAAATAATAATAATTTTATCCCCTGGTTCACTTCTCTTCTGTTTGAGGACGTAGCCCAGGAAAAACGGACAGAAAAAAGGGCCAAGTTCGACAAAAATTAGCAAAGAGATAAAATTTGGTATAAACATTAAGGTCATTTCAAATGATATATCAACAGTCCTCATCGATCCGACTTGTGCTAAAAATGTTATTCAAGGTCAAATGTCATGATAAACGGTTATTCGAGAATATCACTTAAGCGATGCTTTTTATCCTAAAAATAGTTCCTATAAACTTTATAGATTATAAAATTGCCCAAATAGTATAGTGCTGCCAACGATGCCCTTGGCATACCAGGCGACCTCTCATTGTATTCAGCTTTATCTGCGCTTGCCTCTACGTGGATGGACAGGCATTATCCCCAGCTACTCGTGAATAAGAAATAACAGAAATAAGAATAAGAAGTAAGAAATATAATGTCAAAAATACTAACGAAAATGATATTAATCCGTTTAGAAAAAGCTCGAGATTGCAGCGATCACCAACCAGATCGACGAATGCAACTACAAGTGAAAATTCACCAAAACCAATGACAAGTGGGGCGTCAGAAGCCGAGGAAGAGGAGTCGCTTTTTCAAGAAAATCAAGCAAGGAGCCAAAATGAACAAGTCCTTTATAATGCTTGGCTACATGAAGACAAGAGAGAGAAAAGCTGCAAACTATGGTTCAGCAATCACAGATGCAAATGTTACAAAATAAAGTTGCGAATACAATGCCTACTGAACCTGATAATGAAGAAAACATACAAAAAATAAGAATATAACACCGACGAAGAAGACCTAACTATGGAAACCGAATGGATCAGAGTAAAGAACACGAAAAAGAAAAAGAAAAGGAAAGCAAGTACCTCACCCCGTGAAGCTGTTCAACTCGCAACTAATGACAAAAATAAACCACAGATCACAGAAAGCAATAAACAAATAAAGAAAAAACCACCACCAGTGATTATCTCTAAACTAAACAATTATGAAAACTCAACGGACATGTTTTTAAAGAGACGGAATAGAATACGAGGTTACCATGCTTGCTGGAGGAAATGTCAAATTAAACACTAACGATGAAAGAGAACCTAACACAAGTTGTGAAAAACATGAAATTGGAATAGTATTCGTTCGAGGATAAACGAACTAGAGCAACCAAAGTGGTTGTAAGGCACGTACATCAAACTTGTAAACTGAACTTGCAAAACTTGAATTGACAAAAAAAGGATTTAAAATATTAGAAATCCATCAGATCTTTAGAAGAAAAGATAAGACTCCGCTAGCTTCATTTGTACCAACTTTTAGAAAGAATGAAGACATCAAAAGAATATATGAATTTAAAGAAATGAAATAAAGAAAATAATACACATGTGAGTGACTATTGAGACATATAAAAAACCTAAACTTTTACCTCAATGTAAAAATGTTCAAGAATATGACCATACCCAAAAATACTGTGGAAGGGAATCAAGATGGTTAAATGCGCAGGGAAACACCATACAAGAGAGAACCCAAAACCCTCAAACACTCAAGCTAAGTGCATGAGCACACCCAGCTAATTACAGAGGATGTAGTACAGCAATAACATTGCAAGAAATGAGAAACAAAGCTACTAATAAAAAAATACCAGAGACAGGAAGAAGACATGAAACTACAAATATCACAATCAGTGAACCTAAGCAAGCGCAGGCGAATGTATCGTATGCTCAAGTGGTAAATGGATCACAACAAAAAACTGAGAATATTGATCACATAGCAGTGATGTTACAAAAATGATGCATCAAATGGGACAACAACAGCAAAAACAAGAAAAGTTTAACAAAAATATTCTTGATAGACTAGTCAAATTGGAAAAACAACAGAACCGCTATAGTAATTTTAATGGCTGAAGATCTAAGAATCCTCCAATGGAATGCAAATGGACTTCTACAACATCAACATGAGTTAAAATTAACATTGGAAACATATCGATATAAATTTGATTTCGGAAACACACTTTACAAATCAGATGTGTGTCAAATTTAAGGGATATCACTTTTATCATGCATTACATCCGCAAAATTCGGCAAGAGGAGGAGCAGCAATTATAGTTAAAATTAATATAATACATTATGAAAGAGAAAAATATGAGACAGACAAAATATAAGCTGCAAGTGTGAATATTAAAACAGAAAAATATGGATTAACTGAAGCAGCCATGTATTCGCCGCCAAGACATAGGATACAAAAAGACGAATATACGCACTTCTTTCAAGCGTTTAGGGCTCTAATGACCTTGACGTTGACGAGCCCTAAAGCCCCACAAAAAGAAATATTTCAAGCGTTAGGAGAAAAATTCATTGTTGGAGGCGACTTCAATGCCAAGCATACACATTGGGGTTCACGTTTGACAACAAAAAAAGGTAAAGAACTCTTCAAAGGAATAACTGCAACAAATGGAAAATGGCATTCCACTGGCAAATCCACCTACTGGCCAACTGATAGAAAAAAATACCAGATCTTCTGGATTTCTTTATATCTAGACAGGTTGCAATAAATTATATTGAAATAGAAGAAGGAGAGGGACCAACTTCAGATCACTCTATCCTGCTTACTCTCAGTAATACCATAATAACTAAACAACCAAACCCGACATTAACTAATAAAGGTGCTGATTAGGAAAGTTTCCAGATAGAACCCATTCGTCCATAAGAAACAAGGTACTGGTATATTTACAAGTTCTGAAACCAGTCTGGACTTACGACCTTTAGTTGTGGGGCTGTACCAAAGAATGCAACGTTAAAAGCATCCAAGTGTTCCAGAACCGATTGCTGAGGAACATTGTCAATGCTCCTTGGTAAATTTGGAATGCTGATCTTCATCGAGAGCTCCAGACGAGGAAAGTGAAGGAAGAAGTTGAGGAAGTTGCCAAGAAGCACGAGGAAAGACTCTGTAAACATACCAACATGGAAGTTCTAAAACTGTTAGACAATCAAGACGTAGTGCGACGGCTCAAAAAGACTAAACTCTTTGAGCTTGTGTGACAAGTGTGTAAAAGCAAAGTGCAGTGATGTATAGCCATAACAAGGATTTGATTTGACAGATAACATGTCGATTGATTTGTTTCTCTCACGGATAGCTTTATGTTATTTGCTGGAGGGTGACTTCACCCAAATATTTATTTATTCTTGCTCCTGGAGGGAAACTGAAAATGTTGGGTAAAATCAAATTTTGTATTAAATTTGTATTTTTTTTATTGAATTGATAGAATTATGATGCTATACGTATATTTTTTAAAACCTAGAAGTAAAATTATTTTATTTTACAATATATGAGTAGTTAGATGTTATTTTTTCCTAACTAAAAGAAGATTGATTTAAGAAAAGACTCGGGTAACGCCCAGTAATCAGCAAAGATATAAATTGCATGTCTATTGATTTTTGAATTAATTCAAAATTCTCTCAGTTGGTATTTTCGAAAAACTGTCTTAATTACATCAGTGAAAATAAGGGATTGAGGTTACACACCAATACTATCAAACCACCAATATTAATGGACAACATTCTCACTGGATATTAATTGGAATATGAGAAAGAATTAAGTTACTGATATATTACAAAATTCACTTGAGCAAAACCGTACCACTAGTAGACTATGTTACTGTGAAATCGAAATTCATATAACCAAAATATTCAGTAATATTTATCAACGATATTGACTAAAACAAATATATTTATTAAACTACGGGATAAAGACAGCTAGGTTTAAAAATAAATGTTAATTAGCAATACGATAACGTTCTTATTTAATTTTTTCCCCGAATTAAGCCCTGGAAACATTTTTTTCTGGGTTAATTTCACTAGCCTAAATAAAAAAGGTAATTCGAATGCCAACTCTTGGAAATAGCTAGTAGTGTAAATAGTCAGTATTTTACAGCAAACATTCAGGAGACAATGCCCATAGACAGTAGCATCGTGATGGCCATGAATGATTGACAACTGCGATTGATTCAAATACACGTAAGGAATGATGCAAGCGAAACGTGATGAACTGGCTCTCGGGATCTTCCACTACAGAGGACGGAAAGTCTTACTCTCCGTCGCTGCTGCTGGTCAGTTCAAAACTGTATTATTTGGACGTTCTAACTCAGACTTTTGTTGTTGTGATATTTGAGAAAAAATACAGGTTATGATTATAACCTGCAAACTACGAATATAAACAATACTTACAGAGTGTGTAACACGTGGAAAAACGAAAACGTTAAGAAATAAATTTTGCTGGAAATAAGCTGGAACGCCCATGTTGGAAGTGTGAGAATAGAAGTTTCATATCGCTGTAGATCAAACTCCCGTCTTTAATCTGGCCGGTGTTTCAAAAATATTACTCTATATTTATTATATAGTATATTTTTATACTACATTATTTATAATATACTATTTGTCATTATCATTTGGCTCTAATGTAGGCCAAGCGTTGTTGAATAATTTTCACATGCGACCACACCTTCCATCAGCTTTAAAATGGTAAATACATCCCTTGTTATTCCGAATAAGAATTTAGTTGCAAATAACTCCAAAAACTCATAATTGTGTACCCTTCCCGGAGTAAATTTTAGTTTCCAGTATCTCGTGTTATACACACTTGAAAAACGTTAGCTGCACGTGCAATGCCTCATGAAACGGTACAATGTATATGAAATCATTTTATGTATTTTAATATCTTCTAATGTTGATGTTAAATACTAATAAGAAAATAATTAAAACACGTGGAGGTAACTTTTTTTTTATGACTGTGACTCTTAACCTAGTTAAGTTCAACCTAGTTATGACTCTCCCTGCGTGTGGGACTCGCCGAATGACTCAACCATACCCACTAAAAACCCTTCTGAATTACAACATATCAAAACATATATCATTACATCAAAACATTACAAACAAGGAAAATGAAAAATACCCTAGCCTTCGCAACCTACTAGCGTCGGGATCGAAAAGAACAAGAGGTGTCCAAGGAAAGTCAGGAAAGAGAAAGGAAGGAGCCTCGCACAAGTAAGTGGAAGTAATGCCAGACTTAGCTCGGGGCCCAGTGTTTGCCAAACACGTACTTACTAGATGTAACTCCCCTGGGGTGGGGCGTATTATTAAATGCTTTCTTCTTAAGCAGACACAATCCATTTTTTTTTTAAATCTGGGCATTGTTAGAAATTTTATTTCTGGGTAATTAATGAGCAATTAAATGGTACTAAATATTGGCACTAGTTTGATTTGATTGTGTTATAAAGGTTGTTAATAGAGCTTAACAAAATTTATACTAAAACCTTGCCAGAGAACATTCATTTATATATAATTTATTTATAAATATAGTTTTGAATGAATATCATTGACAAAAATGTGTCATCGAAATTCGCAATATTACTTTCTCAAGGATCTAACTCGTGACGTATTTTTAACGAGGCATAGTACACCAAACGTAAATAATAATAATAATAATAATAATAATAATAATAATGTGTTTGTTCTTTCTATTGTGACAAGGACTTTACTTTGAGCGCATTCGACATCCTAACAGTGCGTATCAAAATGAAGTGCTTATCATTTTATCATCTTGATGAGTAAAAGAAACACCATTTTAATGAATGGCTAACAAAATACGAAAACGATGTAATTGTCAATTATTCGCAGAATTGGAAGTAAAAAATCAATGCATTAAGTTGTTGACTTATCATATCTTTTCGTAGCCAGCCTCAGTGCCTTAGCAGCGGGTGGCGTGTTGGGTTGGGCGCTCGGTGCTCATCCCCACGTGTTGCCCGATGGAGGACGTCCTCCCCCGAGAATCGCGCTGTGGCTGCACACGGGGCTGGTGGCAGGCGCCGCCAGTGCAGCTGTCTTCAGTGACAAACTAGCAGAAGTCCGTGGACGGAGATATGCTCTTGCCGGCGCTTCTACACTCCTTGCTATGTTCTGGTTGGCGCTAGCCTTTGCCGATGGTAATTTTTCTTTCCTAAATACTTTCCATTTCTATTTTCGAACTTAAAAAAAAACACGCGTTAATGGGGTATAAAAGAGGATGTTGAGTCCTTACTGATAAAAACAAATATAACATGGCTTCTGTTGAGAAAAAATAATACAAATAAAACATACCGTATATCATACAACTTCTTGTCTTTGTTTGTCATAAAAATTTCTACGTTCATAAACATGTTACTTCTACAAAATTAACACAAAAAAGAAACAGTTGATAATGACAACTTTAATGCAGATTCCTCAATATTCTTGAAGTATTACAACTCTTGCTTTCCCACAAAGCGCACGTTAGTTAAAGTAAACAAACACAATCGATGGATAACTCAAGGGATTAGAATTTCTTCCAAAAACATATGTCATTTATATTATCTTTCAAAACTCAATAACCAAACATCTGAATTTTAGGATTATTTCCATATAAGTCCATTCTTAGAAAAGTGGTCTATGTAGCTAAAGTAATGGAAATGACAGACAAATAATAGAATCGAACATTTCCATCTCGGGAGGTTCACAATATATTATCCTTGAAGAGAAGTCATACGTGTTATTTGAAAATGACCCCGGTCTTCCGCGCTACGGACTTCATTTGGTTATATTTTGTGTATTTTAAAAGACACGGGGTTCTATTCCTATATTTTCGTTATTTTGACCACACTTATGAATATTTGTAAAAAAAATTGAACATTTATTATTCCAGTAATAAAATATCAGAAAGCAAGTACATCCTGTATCTCTAAAGTGTGTTAATTGGTTCGAGATGAGATTCTGATGATTCAAGTGAAATTGAATTCTTTCTATTATGATTACCGTAAAAACGTCTTTGAAAATTCGAAAGAAGATTACATGAAAATCAATAGTGACATTAAACTATCAATGGTTCTCTATTTATTATAACTAGAAAAATATTATTTTTAGCGATTCCCATCAATAAATCCGGGTTACCTTAATTGGAAACGAGGTGTTACATGGGCATTTAAACAGTATTATGCTTCTTTTTTTTCACCAACGACAAAAAAATATTTATTTTCGACCTTTCGAAATGAAGGCAAACTTACGGAACGTTAGAGATATGTTTCATGTTTTAATATTAAATATACTGAAAATTTTTAATGTTTATATCAAATGTTTCTTAGATGGAAAAATAAAACAATAAATAAAAAACGTTTTTAAAAACAAGCTTTTATTTTTAGCTATGTACTAAAACGAATAATATAAGTTAAGGTAATTTAATGTAATGTCAAATGCTAATACCTCCTTAGATATTTCACATTATTGGTTTCTAATAAAAATGAACGTACTTACTATCTTTATCGCTGAAAATGATTTAATATTTTAAGTTGAATTATTTGTTTTTAAAAAGCTTGTCGCTCGATATGTTCATAAAAGTTGATAACAACTAATGTCATTGGACGGCGATGGGTTGGTAAGTACATGTCGAAGTATGTATTTTATTTACGATTCGCGCAACAAGCTTTTTAAAAACAAATATTAAATCATTTTCAGCGATAAAGATAGTAAGTACGTTCATTTTTATTAGAATCCACTAAATAATGTGATGTTCATTTTTATTAGAATCCACTAAATGTAAGTGAAATATGTGAATAAAAATGTGAAATATGTATGAACGTATTAGCATTTGACATTGCATTACAATAATAACCTTATCTTATCTCATTCATATTAGTACATCGCCTAAGTAAAAATTTGTTTATAAAAAGGTTGTTTATTTATTATTTTATTTTATAATTTTTGGTATTAGAACTTCTTTATTTTTTGTCATAATAAATAATCTTTCTTGTTCATTTGTAATACTCAAAATACCTTTCAAACACAAACTTTTATTAATATAAATAAATAGCGTAAATGATACAGCATCCGTGAGATACACCATCCGATAGCATAAACATCTTTTGAGAAACGATTGTAATGATAGGATATGTAGTTAAAACGAAAAGCGTAGGTTATGCAATGCGTTGTACTTGTATGAAAGAGAGGGGTTGTATTTTAGGGGAAGTTTCCCGGAAATAATTCGCCGCGAGTTATCTCGGAGTAAAACCGTTATAATAAAGAAAAACATTTTAAAAAGTTTTTATAAGTAATAATCATAATATTGCATTGTCAGAGGTTTTGTGTATGTGTGCCAAATTTCAGTTCAATCGGTTGAGGGGAACTGGTTTACAATTCAGTTGCAAGATTTGGTCCAAACATACGAACTAACTAGTGAAGTTAAATAAAAGCTTGTAAAATAGTGCATATAATTGACAATATTAATTGCTATAAAATGAGTAAGTTTTACCTGAATACTTCTTCTTTGTTCCTTTGACAATTTTATCAGTAAACGAGTTTTATTTATATCATTGCGAATGTTTCTATAACATAATTATTAAGACTTCTGAATTTTATTCCCCGATGTTTTAGGTATTCTGGAATGGTCAGAAGAGGTGAAAATATACGCCGTTTCAGAAAATGGATCTGATTCAAAATTACTATTGCGTGAGGAAGAAATAAAAAATTTGGATGAAAAATATGGTCAGTATACTTTCAGTTTTTTATGCTTTGACCGCGACTATTGTCGACGTGAGATTGTAAACTTTGAACTAAACTAAACAAAGGTTCACTCAAGTTTACTCTTCAAGGAAAATCAGTATTTAAGTTTAGGTTTTAACTCCATTTTCTTTTTCAATAAAACCTTTAGAATTCATTTATGTGTTATTGAATCAGAGTAAATACCGTTAATGTCACAAAAACAACTACCGTGCAGTGTACCGTGAGGAAATGAAAGGACACAATTAAGTCAGGTCTACACGGGGAATCAATTTGTATTACACCTTAATGAGCATTACACACTCTAAATTGGTATACACCATATGCTTGCCATTTTATTGTACGAGGTGATATGAGAAAACTAATACTAGATCTTAGGGGCATATTGTGTGGGACAAAAAATAATAGAAATTTGATATAATTTATTATATTTTGCAGCGAATACTCAAAACTGAATATTTTGAAACATATTGATCACATCAACAAATATTAGCATGATAAATTTTCACAACTAATATACCTTTTCCTACTATTTCAACACAAAAATTATAAAATCTGATATTAACAAGAGAAAAAATTAAGAGTAATGTCCAGTAAAAAGAAGAGTAGTGAAATGTTGTCAACACAGTTGCGAAGTTTTTTAAAAGAAGGATAATTTAAATTCAATTAATTAATTGATTAATTAAGTGAATTAAAATCAATTCATGCAAAGGATTAAACTGGCCTAACCCAAATCTCACAAATAAATAAGTAATAAATATATTTATTGTCAAAAAACAATAACAAACTGTGTTCGACCACGTGGAGAACAATAAACTAACTTACTCTTCGGAAACAAGCGAGGGACAATCCCATAAATTCCGATCAATGGCCCCAAGGTAGAGGCGGATTTAACGTTTCAGCACACTCCTAAGATAAAAATAGTTTGGTGCGTGTTATTATATTGGCAGAATACCAACAAATTTATATTCAACAAAACACAAAACGTTATTTCAAAAGTACGCATTATTATGAAACTAAAGATTATTCGGAAGATATTCTCTATAGATCGTAATATTAAATGGACACTTACTTCCAGATTTATTATTTCAATAGACCCCGCCCCTAGACAAGAAGAAGGTAAACCGGATAAAAACCCGGACCGGGATGGGAAACTTCTATGTGCTTGCAGATGTTTGTCAAATACCGACTTTGTTGTTTCGGTACAATTCTCTCTTTCACTTGGTGTAATTACTTTGAGAATATCCGTCCTTACCACGTTGTCTTGTCATCATTATATTTCTATAATTGGCAACGTTGTCTCCAATATCCTTTTCTAGGGCATTGGCAGTTAAAATGAAATTATTAGAATGCATAAAATCTCTTTTACTTTCTCACATACATAGTATATAGAAAGCATTGTATTCGAGAAAAAAAATTCGAAAGCGAGATTTTGAAGGAAATATCCGTTTTGGTGATCCCTGATTCTAAAAAAGTGGTTTTTGGCATAAGGTGCATCCGTCTGTGCGCAGCAATTCTAAGTAAATGGTTGAATATATTTAATTCACATTTCGTATTTACTATAGAATTTACTTGTTGTCAATGCACGTGCCCTAAATATGTTTTTACTTTAAAGCAAATGGTACGTCACATGGAGGCGAAAGTACTCTTTTAACTATTTCAAAAGCATTGCAGATACGAAAATACATCTATTTCTGTCTACACCGAAATTACTTTAACGTATCACTGTTAAGATATGTAAAAGACTGAGAAGTCTCAAACTGTTTTGAAATAATATTCTGAATATTTATTTTACTTTCAAGTTTCAAATAAAACACGGTAACAAGTTCATGAAGAAACTTTGAACCCGATCAAAAAGATAGTTTTAGTTCATTACTTTTGTCATGTACGTAGCACATAGAGCAGTGGAAAAATTCTATCGCGGGATTTGAATGTAACTATTCATTTTTGTTGTGCCTGATACGAAAAACGTTGCGTTAGAAATAACTTCCGGGCCCGACAAGAAAACATAGTTCTTTACTGTATTACTTTCTCATGTACCGAAAGTAGACAGAAAGTATGGTAATCATGAAAATTTTTGATCGCGAGAAATTGATGTAAATATCCATTTTTGGGGTCCCTGATTCCAAAAAGGTTTTGGGCGCCTAGTTTTAATTTGTCCAATCGCGGGTTTCCAGAGAATATAGTGAACTAGATATATCATGTGTTCCTATGTTCATACCATATTGCGTATTTAAATGTACTTTTCCCCTTTCGAATTTTCTTATACTATCATTTCGTTTTGATAACTTTTTATTTTTTAGTACAAGCGTTCTTTATGCTGCGGAAGGTTCGTATAAGATGTATCAACTGCCTTCTTTTACTGATTGTTGGGGTAACTATAGCCGGAAAGGTTGTGTGTAATATTTCTTTTGTGGCTTTTATTATTTGTTACGTGAGCAGATGATTTTACGTATTCACGCAAATTGGTGTTTAAAGTAATATCGCAAATACAATAGGTTTCTTAAGCGTAGGATTATACGTTTAATGAAAAGAATTCCTTCATGTCCAATGTAGCATAATTTGTATAATGAATTGTTATAATATAGTTTCCTATGTTTTCAGAAAACTTTAATTAAATAAAGTATTTTTAGCTCATGGAACGAACTGAAACCGGAGGTATAAAGAACGGCATCAAATGTAGGGTAAATAATGAAAATCAAATAGTGTCATCTACTTGACACAGATGATTATGTATCCAATTAATTTTACTCGACAGAAATTTACAATTTTAAGTATCAAAGAATTTTCTTTTGACTATAATTAAATATAATATAAGAATATGAAATGTGTTTTATTTGAACTCGCATGGATATCTCAATAAACTGTTTATTAGAAATACATTATAAATGATTCCTATACAATTACTCCTCCAGAAAACAAACGACTAAATTTGCAAATTATATATCAGTGGTAGTTGAAGTATTTCTATAATAAACGATTCCAATAGTGTACAAAAAGAACGTACAAAACATAAGGGACTATGCCAAAAATAACTCTTTTATTGAAGAATTTGTTGTAAATCAATGATGCAAACGGAGAAAAGTATATGAGAAAGTTTTGCACCCCTTGTTTTATTTTGTGTTTGAGCTGAGTCACTACGCTTACATCAGATATTAGTAACTACATTCTACTCACCAGTCTAAATCAGATCATTAATTATGTCAGGGTGCCGAGAATTTCTTTGAACTGTCGTGGTGGGAACTCTCCCCTAAATACATTAAACAGTTAAAAGAGTATGCTAAGGCGTGGATTGAGAGGACATAAGCGTCAACAGAGAAAGGTTTCTACGAGAAGGTTCGTAGTAAAACATACGGTATACAAGTAATATTATAGATGAAGGGAAATTTATATATGTGCGGCGAAGAGTAGCAAAATGTGTTGAGCTACTAAATTTAAATATTTAATTTTTCCTCAATAATGATTATTTATACTCAGTTTGTTCATTGTTCTCGGTTGTCAATATCATCGTATTAATAATTTTATCTTTATTTTGTTCATATTGAAATTTTCTAAATCATATAAAATTATTTATTTCATGTTTTAATTAATTTTATGTATGTTTGTCTTATTTTCAGGTTTAGACAGTATTGTTTTATTTTAGTGTTATGTAATTATATTAATTATATTTAGTTATTTCAATGTAGAAAGGTAACATTGTATTTCAAAGAAATTCTTTAGTCTACCGTCCGATGACAGTCCATTGACGGCGAAAAACCATTTTTCTTCTTTAAAAGACCAAGGCGTGGAGTCGAACGCATCCTCATCTCGAAGTCTGACAGAAATGGAAGCGGGAACAGTGGAAGGATGGCGTCTTTGGGTCCCTGCAGGACTAGCTGTCGTCGGTGGACACGGTCTAGGCGCAGTGCTTGTAGTCCTCCCTCTCTACCTTTGTGAGGTACGATGTAACCATTACAGATACATGGACAACCAGTAATATCATTCCCATTCTAGATATTTATCTTATTTACATTCAAAGGGTTCACCAAACATTTAAAAGTACATTTGGAACCACAATATTATAAAAATGAAGTATGTTTTAGCTATTTCATATTGCCTGCTCTTCCACCTAACCACTCGATAGGGAAGAGATGTAAGGTTGCGCGAAAATCAAAGTACCCAATAAATTTTGGTATGGAGTAGGTATGGGAAAACCCAGCTGAAAACTTTACCTAGTTCTGTGAAACGAGGGATAAAACCCAATTCTAGGGAGTGAACACTTTATCACTACGCCAAGGCTTACCACATTAACTAAGCTACAATATCTCGAGAGATTTGTTAGAGGGACGTCTGCCACACATACTTTGAACCAGGTGACTGCGATTGTTTTACAACGCACCGTGAGATGGCTTTACAGCGAATCGTTTCCACTTTGGCAGTCATTACTATCGTCTAATCTAAATATTATTATCTACATAACAGATTTTCCCAGGGCGACGAATGTGTACGCCCAAACGTTCCACTTCATCTGAGTCTTTAGAATTTTTAATATTTTAATACATATTTAGTTACTATAGTTTACGAAAGAATTTATATTTACGCAAACGCTGTCAAAACTCCTTCAATGGTGATAAAATTCGACCAGCGACAAGTCGGAAACTGAACCCGCAACTCTTGCTTTGGCCGCAGTAATGTTGACCACCTCACCATCCGTTTGCCTTCCAAAATTGTACACTATTTTCACCCAGACCTAACCCCGGAAGACCTGATGTAGAGGATATGAGTGAATTATTGGGTGCACTTAAGAACCGTTTTTTCATGTACCTACGTGTTATGCATATATTTCCTCTTCAATGGTGATCTCAAGATTATTTTGCTGTGGAGCAAGGGTAATAAAGATGATTTAAGTGATCTTGTGATGGGTACATTATTATTTAATAAAGTCATAAAATCCTTTATTAAAATATAAAATATGCAGTTTATTTACATTCATGCGTGATATATACATGATTGGTTATAATCATATTTCACTATTTTTTGTCCATTCTTGCCTCTTGAGAGGACCAGGTCCCATTTTCTTCTTCTTTTTTTCTTCTTCTTCAAAGATGCGCCTCTGCTCAAGTGTGAAACCTACTCTATCACTGATTCCGTCGTCTTTATTAACCAGTGCAGTCACCCAATTCATAAACAAAATACATCGATCTAGTTAATGAACATTGATAAAACAGAAGCATGGTTGTCCACGATGAAACGGACAACTATACACAATTCAAATTAAAAAACTTCCCTTGCAAAATAATATGATTTTTTATGACGAAATGACGTAAGCATTTCCGCGAGGGAGACAAATAGGTATGAGATGGACATGGATGGAAAGGGAGGGAACTCGCAAATGCACACCGCCCCATCCCACTAGTCTACCACAGATCCCAACATCATTTCACCACAAAGAAATCGTATTATACCTCCCCCATTCATTTTCCTTTAACAGCCAGGACAACAAATCCAGAAGAAACGATAAAATCAACAGAGAAAAGTTAGTTCAAATCTAAGAGTGGCTAAAACACGTTCTAATTTTCGTTATCTATAAAAATATATTTGTATACAATCTGTTTACACATACTTGAGTCACCAATATATATCCAATATATAACGTAGTAGAATACATCGTGAAACAAAATTGGGAATTAATGTGGGACACGTATTTTGCATTAAAATTTGCGTAATTTATAAATGCGTCATATGCTCTGTTCCAGAATTGTTCCTTTTTCGTGTTTGTCGTATTCAAATGTGTCTCACGTGTATTTGGCCGCTGAAAGATTACACTCGCGCACAAACCGCATTTACAACCCACGGAGTTGCGTGAATTCCTCGATTGTGAATGGTCATGAAAAATAGCGCCAAAATAGCGAACATTGTTGATATTTGAGCACTTAAAAGCGGATGCTGATTTTATTTGAATTTGTATTCAATATGACGTTAATAAGCGATCAAGAAGTAGACACGCACAATTTTTTTAAATTGAATGAAGTATTTTTTAGTTAGATATAGCACGGAACCTCTCGTCAATTTTATAGATTACCACAGTGCAATCTCAAAGATCAATCCACTCGATATTTTTCTCTGCTGATGCAACGTCCATTTCGTAGTGCTTTGGATCGTACCAGCTGTGCAAAGGATGGCGCTATCTTTGTGGCCATCCGCCCTAGGTGGCGCCGGCAGCGCTGCGTGGAGCACTCGGTGGTCTTGTGTACTTCGCTCTGACGGTGGGCGCTTTGGGACAGGTGGCGCTTCAGGCGCGAATGCCTGCCATGCCTATCGACATCATGCAGGTACGTATCAGCGCCAAAAGAGAATCTGCGCCATTTGACTGCCTGCAATACCTTTCCTTTCCGTTTCGGTCAAATGTGGGAACAAATTTTGTTAAACTGACATAAGTGTACGTTCATTATACCGCGCTCTCACTGAGCGACGGTTAATTGCGTGTACTATATTTAGAGACCGGGTTTTTATGCAGCATAAATAGCCGAAATATGCCATGGAACAAGCAGTAAAAAACAATGAAATATGCAGCAAAAATGTGTATAAAATATAGATGGGAGCTAAAAATGCTTCCACTTGCTTGTGCCATGCTCCTTCCTTTCTCTTTTCTGACCTTCCTTGGTCACCTCTTGTTCTTTTCGATCCCTACTCTATTAGGGCTAGGGTATCGTTCATTTTCTTCTTTCCTCTTCTTTTTTTTTTAATGTTTTTAGTAAAGAGATGTTGGGATTTCAGTTTTGAGTGTTACTTCAGGAGGGTTTTTAGTGGGTATGGCTGAGTCATTCGGCGAGTCCCACACGCCGGGAGAGTCATGTTGGCTCTCCCTAGTGCGTAACTGCATTTTCCCTACCTGTACAAGTTTTAAGGGCTCTAATGACCTTTGATGTTGACGAGCCCTAAAGCCCCACAAATAGCTAAAATTCAATGCTTGAAAAAAAGCGCCTTTATTTGCGATTGGCATAATAACATAAAATTACACTAAAAATGTATTGTTTCTACACAAATAACCTCATTTTGAAAATATACTTGTTATTTGGAAGGTTTTCATAATATATATTAATGAAAATGACCGTTTCAAGGTTGAATTGCATGAAATTATGCCTGCGGTCCGAGAGAGAATTTTTATAAACAGAAAAAAAAAGCTCCACTTCAACAGAAGTTAGTGGAGCAAATTTCAAATTACGCAGAATGACCGGGTTGCTCAATTCTTCCAATCCACTCATCTTCTCTCCTCGTAAGAATGGGAGATAAAGCCTCACATTTTATTCCTGCTTTGTAAATAGCTATACGATAAGGAACTTTCAAAAACATATTCTTTCCATTATTAATTAGGGTATTTGCATCAGAAAATAATTCTCTTACGCTTTCTACAAGGCAATTCACTGTATGTACAACACGAGTGATATGTTTAAAAGTTTTCAAGCATTGCCCAGCTTTAGCCATGCAAGATGCTGTGTCACTCAATAACAGCAAAACTAGGTCTTCCATACCCCCGTCACTCCACATTAACTTCAATCCGTTTTTAACAAATCTGCATACAGATTCATGATTGGTCTTTTCTAATTATTTTGATGATAGGAGATAGAGTTTTCAGATTCTTTTCCATCGAAAACAGCAATTTGCAATGAAAAGTCCACGATAGTCAGTTATTTCAACTACTAGATAAACGAAATAGAGACCGATATGAGATTTCAATACATCAAGTGTTTTATCGTAACACCGTTTGAAATAGCTTTTTCACCATGAAATCTCATCTGGGATGTTTTTGTTGGTGTGTTTTTTCTAGAAATTGTCTCAATGCAGGTCTTAGCAATTAAAAAAACAGTATGTTAGCAGAAACTAGAGAACAAGACATAAGTCTTCTTCATGAAATACGCTTTGTGAAGTGGAAGCGTTATCTTTACTCATTTGCATCAACAGCCGTTGGGTAAGAGAAATGTGTGCTCCTGTAATGTTAAAAAGAAGACCTAATTAATTTACCCATTTACCAGAAATCTTAGCGTGGGAAGAAAGGGCAGCTCGTATGTCAAAATGAACGAGTTTTTAAAGTTTACATTTGAAACATGGAATAATTCTATTCAAGATGCAAACATTACTTGGAAAACGATACCAATCTCATATTTTTGGGCGAAGTTGTTTTTTAAGTAAATTTTTTGAACATTTGAGCTGAAATTTGAATTTCGATCATTTTGGGTGGCTAACAAAATCGATCTATGAGATAAAAATGGATCAGAAAGAAATGGCGACGTGCTGAGAATCGAATCCGGGACTCCTGCATTGTTTGCAGGGGTGTTAACCACTGCACCAGCCGTTCGCCTTCCGCAAGTGTACACCATTTCCACCCAGACCTAAACTCCGGAAGACCTGAGAGCCAGACACAGGAGATACTAAGCCGGCTTTATCTCATTTTTCTTTATTTATTAATGAATGTCAAACTCAATTACATCAATAGTCCAGTGATGTCAATGAACATGTACTAGCAGCAGGGCACTGCGTGCTCCGGTAGAGCACGTCGTGCGGTCCGTCCGCCGAAACTGGCTGCAGCGAGGGTGAGCCAGAAGGCAATCGTGACGGAAGAAGTCGTACTGGAAATATCAGAGTGAATGAACTTCTGACTTTCTGTGAGATGAATGCGAACTTTGTTTACTTCGTGTGAAACGTTTGTTAACGAAGAAGAGTAGTACAACACGAATTCCACGAATAATCGTCAATAAAAATTATACATTAATTTTTCTTTTAGAGTTTTCTTTTTACTCCTCTGAGCACCGGACAAATACGTCATTACTCCACGCGAGTTCCCCACTCCACCTGGAGACTGTAGTTAGTAAATGGAACATCTTCGCTGCACGCAGGATGCACGATTCGGGCTTGGCCATTGTTAGCCACGAAATTGAACGAAACTATAACAATTGAATTAAAAAAAATTAATAATACATGAACAAATAACATTTTGTATTCAAGTGTATATAATGCAATATTCATGAGCAAATAATGACATATTACATAATCGGATTAACAAAACGAAATGCATCATCTTAATAATTCTTTATCTTTTGGAAAGGACTAGTTCGACGTACATCTCTTGCTCTTCATTTGAGGAGCTTTGAGATGAAGACAATATGTGTAATAAACTCATCGCATCCATCATGGATGCGTTATCCACAGACTAATCTGACCTCAACAATACCCAGTGCAGTCCCTCCACTGAGAAAATTGTCTGAGGATGTCCGGTTGCTCTCAGTGCATAGGAGTGCGCCTCGGTAAGCAAATAGAAATACTTCTTTGGTGTTACCACTTGTTAGTTTTATTATGCGGAACGAGGGACAAGAAGTTTCCAGTATATTAACCCATTCTTGCTGTCCGGTAACAAAAACTGTTATTGTGGCTTAGATCACTGGACTCGTGGCTGAACGCAAATTTGTTCGGGTGCTTCTTCTCTTGACACCACTGATGTAGGCGCTGGTATCCGGCACATGCGCTGCTGTCTCGTGCCTGCTTCCTCAGTCGCCGGCGTGGCTGGTGGCGCGCGGTCGAGAGAACGAAGCTCTGTTTGCACTCATGACGCTGAGAATGTGCAAAGAACCACCGCTGGTGGTGTCTGAGATCAAGGACATGCGTGTGGCAGCATGGCCGGTGATCGAACACAGGGAACCTTGCCTCGACCTCTTTCGCCGCACTGGTACCCGTAAGGTGAGTACGTATGTATCAGTCATTGAAAAATAGGGAATATTGGTGAGGGAGCTATTAATTTGCGAACTAAATTCTCCTGGATGGAAAAGAAGCTAGAAGAATAGAATTCTAGTCGATATTAATTGTAAATTATTGTTTGTAACTTTTGAAATGAAGTACATAAAACAGCGTCTTAGATAATGATTTACTTGTGCAAGATTTCCTCTCGAATTCCATTAATTTTTACTTTCTCGTATACGTAGTACATAGAAAGTATGGTAATCGCCGAAAACATTCGAAAGAGAGATTTTGACGGAAATATCCGTTTTAGCGATCCCTAACTCTCAAAAAGTGGTTTTTGTCATGTTGACATGGTCCGTCCGTATGTGCGCAGCGATTCTGAATAAATGGATGAATCAATTTAATACGTATATCGTATTTACNTGAATAAATGGATGAATCAATTTAATACGTATATCGTATTTACGGCAGAATTTACTTGTCGATGCAAGTTTTTTTTTTACTTTAAACCAAACGGTACTTCTCGTGAAGGACAAAGTACTCTTGAATGTTTCTCAAAAACGGCTCCAACGATTTTACTTAAATTTTCTGTACGTCAAGTGCAATTAGTATGCGTTACATCAGCAATAGCGGTATTTCGCTTGAAAGTTTGGTATAGACGCAGTAAAATAATTTCTGTCTGCTGCACTCACACATTAGGTTACTGTTTCAAGAAGAAGAATATTTAGTAGTGTAAATGGACCAAGCAGATCTAGAATACACTTTTCGTAAACCGAAATGAAAGATATGATAATGATAAAGTTCATAGGAGGACAGCAAACGCACTGCAGATGCGAAAATACATCAATTTCTGTCTACAACGAAATTACATTTACGTAACACTTATACGATATGTACATATGTGTGTACATATTTTTTGAAATAATATTCTGAATATTTATTTACGTTCAAAATTCTAATAAAAGACAGTAATAAATTCAGCTAGCGACTTGGAGCATGAATAGAGCGCTGGAGACGATCAAAATATAGAGGACCACGTCGGAAATGACCCTTTCACTATAGAATTTTCTCACTCTACGGTGCAGAGTTGAGAAACGTATATGAGAAAGTATGTACAATGGTTTTGCATTACTAGTTTACTATTGTTGTGAATAATGTTAAGAAGAAAATCTTTTTATCACTTACGAATGAAATTTGTAAATATCTTTGTTTGACATGATAACTCCGAACAGAACAACTCTTAAATCAATATTTGCTATTCAATTCTTCTTCAATTGCTATTCACTCCCATTTTCTATTCAACCTGACTATAATTTGGAATTAGATGATTAATCAACATTTCCATTTGAGTTAATTTCTTCTACCATTTCGGTACTCATACCATTTATTTCCATTTGAGGTTATCTCGAATATGAGGACTTAAAAATGTTATTTCTTGAGTTTTCTTGAAACGTTTTTTTTTTAGTTCCGTTTGTAGAGATATACCTGGGAAAGTTATTTGGTCGTACCATTGCATGTTTACGGTAAGACTATAGACGCGAAAAGAGAGGAGAGGTAATAAAATCTTGTGAGCATTGACGTTCACATACTATTTATATCGTTAGAAGTATGTTGAAATAGTAAATGGGCCTCTGCCTAAGGGCCCTTGATCGGAATTTATGCGATGGCCCCTTGCTTCCTTCCGGAGAGAAAATTAGTTTATTATCCTCCATGTGGTCATGCGCAGTTTGTAACTGCTTTTTTGACAATAAAGTTTGTTTTTTATATTCAATCTAGCTCATTTGTATCATCAAAGAACATCATTTTTAATATAATGTAGAGGATATCGTTCACACACAGTTGGAACAATAAGGACCTAATATTGAACCGTGAAGATCTTCGCAAGGAAGTTATTTTTTCTTCGGAAAGATGATGCTGGAGAAATTATTTTTAGTGTAGTAAATTTACGACTGTTTATATTCCTCTTTTAACGAGGCACTCAGTTACGAGTCACCTATGAATGTTGAAATGAATTATGAGAATTATGATACTAGGTCCATCCATGGGCATTTGGTTGCAGTTGACACTGTTTCATTTGGTAGTATGTACCAATATTACAAGGTTCATGCATTCGCAATTCATATCTATGCGAGTATGCCACATCATCGTCGTAAATTTTGTATTCTAATACCTAAATGTTTGACAATTTTATTAGTATGTTCATTAAAAATATTCTTCTTCTTAAAGATATTATTTAATTCTTGGCAAGAGAATATATTTTTAAGTACTAAGTTAAAATAGATAAAGTACTTATTATATATTATTAGGTTAATATTACTTGCCATCCATGTTTCGTTAGTATAGGTAAATCTATATATTAAAAATACAAAAATGTAATTTTGAAATTTTACCAGTTCAGTTACTAATTTACCAAGAGGTATTGTCGAAAGACACCTCACTGAAAATATTCAACCACTTACAATAATGAGGAAGATTTGGAGTGAGAGCAAAACACATACGCAACATAATAGTCCAACTTCTCTCAAAAAAGTTGTTTGACATACTGAGAAAAGTTTTTTTATTTTTCAGGCTCTTGGGTCTGTTCTCGTCGTGTTGTTTCTTCAGTATGCAGCAAATTTTGCTGCTATTGACTTTTGGGCTGGTGGCCTCTTCACAAGTGAATACAAGGCTATGGAGGTACTGTATTCAGAGCATTGAGGATTGCTGTCAAATTCCTCGCCATTTTGAGTCCTTGTTAGGATTCTGCCAGAAATCAATGACATGTAAATAAAGAATATTTAAAAAAAGAATACATTTATGGAGATGTTATGTAATTTTGGGGTATAATTTGAAAAGTATGACCTGAAAAGTAAAGTAAAATTCTGTTTTTAGAAAAGTATTTCATTATGTCGAAAGCAGTGGTCGGTGGCAATTTCATATTATCAAGTGACATTTCCTCTATGAAATGGAATAATGAATTGAAATCTGAATTGGTAAAATATTTTGAATGCTATGTGGTTAACACGTTTAATTTTCTATTCAAACGTAAAAAGGAAATCATTCATAATCATAAAATTGTTATGTTTAATAATTATTTTAGTATTTGAATTTGTTTCCTTTGTGTACTGAATGTTTAGAAATTATTCCGATTTTACGTTTGTTATTTTTACATTAACTAATCAGTCGTTCAATTTTATTCTACAATTGTAATCTATTCAGTGCATTCGAATCTTTTTTAAGATTATAACTGTTTAAGGGAAATAAGGATTTTTGGATTCTCTGTCTCATTAAAATCCTGGTGGTTTCATACGTATGATGAAACAATTTCACGGCATTACAGTTTTAATCCTGGAACGATAGGAAAATTTGTGCTATTTCGCTCTGAGTAATGATACTCAGATTAGATACTCTCCATTATCTAATTTCAAATATCGTTGATTGTTTCAATTTCAATTTATTTATTGTCCAAAAAGCAGTAGAAACTGCTTATGACCTCGTGGAGGACAATAAACTAATTTACTCTCCGGAAGCAAGCAAGGGACCATCCCATCAATTCCGATCACGGGCCCTAAGGCCTCTTTTTTATAATTTATAAACCAAACAAGTAGTAATAACAATGGGCTTAAAATGGCTCGATGGAAAAGTTTGAAAATGGATTTTTGAAGGTCTTTCTTGAGTAAAAAACTTATTGAATGGATCTTTTTTTCATAAACATCGGATGTGGGCCAAAATACACGAACTTCTGACTAGTGGTCACACAACCCACAAACAATGTAAACATTCAGCTACACTGTGATAAGTTTCGGGCTGGTGAAAATGGCGACGAGTCGCGAATCGAACACAGGACACCTGCTTTTATCGCAGAGGTAATAACCACCCATTCGCATTCCGCAATTGTACACCATTTCCCTCCAGACCTAATCGGTAGACCTGAGACACATCCCCATACAGGAGATTAGGAAGCGATGCGGCACACTGTGCTGTGTGCGCTTAAGTACTGGTTTCACTAGTACCCACGTTCGGGGTTAGGTCTGGTTGGAAATGGTGTACACCTGACCGAGAGTTATCACA
This sequence comes from Laupala kohalensis, assembly GCA_002313205.1. NCBI lineage: Eukaryota > Metazoa > Arthropoda > Insecta > Orthoptera > Trigonidiidae > Laupala > Laupala kohalensis. The sequence goes on along the minus strand of NNCF01125982.1, from coordinate 10,776 downwards.
CATCTTCTCCACGTGTAGATACACGGAAAAAATATATGGATTCAGCTGAACTGTCCTTATAGCTATCCATGAACTTTGCATTTCCAATAACTCATTGACTCCGACGACTAATAAATTTATTTACTTTGCAACGCTAACTCAACATCATAATCAGAGTATGGGAATAACGGTTCCCACAATGTTAATTACTTTATTTTTACTCGAGAAAAACGATCAGTCGCCGCGAGATTGATATCGTAAACAAAGCAAGGAAGGAGGACGCTGAAAATAGCTCGGCACGGAAAACCATTGATTCATAGATTTCACTTTACACTTTTGAAGGAAATCTTAATAGATATGTAAACTAAGCATCGGGAAATGGACATGAATCAAGAAAACGCGGAACTCTCTGTTGGCGTGCGACAGGCGCAGGCGGAGTGGTTAGCAGCACAAGCGGTGGGAGCGCTAGCATCGCTGGTGGCAGTAGATGCGCTGGGCAGACGGGTGCTGCTGGCAGCATCTGGAGCTGGAGTGGCCGCAGCAGCCACCACGTTGGGGAGCATTGCTGTGTTTGGGCAAAGCGGAGAAGGGGGAGGCGCTCTCCCAGCTTTACAGCACGCAAGGGATTGGCCTAGAAGGTTCGCTGTGAGTTTTCAAATAAAATCTTTGTCACAACAGAATTTGATACTAGTTGTAACAATGTTTCAAACACTAACATAGGCCGCTCAGAAGAATAACGAGGATTGTAAAAATCGCTTAGACACACAGATGAAACCCCACATCCAACAATACAATTTTCTGTTTGAAAATTAATAAAAGTTAAAAATAAACCTCCGCACCTCTTACTGTCACGTCGAGTTTACAATTTAATCTTACTCTGACTTCCTAAATGGAAATAAAGATTTATAATTACAAATGATTGTAAAACTCAAACTAGCATATAATAACATATATGTGTATTATATTCAAGTAACATTCATTACGAATTTGGTTATGATATAAAGTATGGTGATGGTAAAGTTAGACCTGTAATGGTCAAGTTTGCAAATTACCGTGTGCGTTCCGAAATGTTTCGTAATAAAAAGAAACTTAAGAGGCAACGCGAAACTATTAGAGATCTTACAGCGGTGCGCCACGCCATGGTTAAGGAAACCTCCCTCCTAATTTCACACTTTTCAGAACCGATCGGCTTATCAAGCGCGGGGGTGGTGTCGCTTTATACTGAGAAGTGATTTCAAAGGGAAAATTATTTCAAAATCTAAAAACGCTTCCGAAAATACCATCGAAATTCTACTTATGGAAATCTTGATTTAAAAAATCAGAAAATTCTCATTGAAGTCGTTTATAACCCCTCGGGCAGTGACAACTTCTCTGAACTTGAAGAAGCAATTTCCGCATGTTTCATTAGTTATAATAATTGTATTATAATGGGAGACTTCAATGTAGACGTAAACAAATTGTCACTGGGCAAAACTGTTATAAATACTTCATCTTACAACTTGACCGTTTGTCCGTTTCAAAACACTTGTCAACACATTGCCTCCACAGATCCATCTTGGCTTGATTATATATTTACACCAAAAAAAGAACATATTCTTAAGTATGCTCTCGGTCTATCACACCACGATATTGTGTATGCCATATTTTCACTTAAGAGAGCCGAAACGTGAACCACATATAGCATACTCTCGTACTTCTAACAATTTTGATGAGACAACATTTTTTCAAAGGGCAAACTCCATCCCATGGAATCAAATCTATGCTCTTAACAATCTTGATGATAAAATATCTTGCCTATGTCAATTTATAACCCAAGTATTCGATAGCACTAAAAGCAATAAAAGTGAAGTGTTCCCCAGTCCCGTGGCTTGACAATGAAATTAGATTTCTAATGTCCCAAAGAGACGCAGCCTTTCGTACATTCAGATACAACTCTAAAAATGATCCTCCACTCACGAAATATTCTTTTTCTCTATACAAAAAGCTTCGCAATAAATGTACTCAATCTGTCAGAAACGCTATGAAAAGTTACGCTAACTCCGTTCTAAGTACAACAAGTTCTTCTTCCTCCATATGGAATCACCTTAAGAAATTTGGAGTAGGTAATAATAAATCAACTCATAACTAATGTGCTCCTCTAGAAGATCTGAACTCCCATTTTGCTCACAACTCAAACGATCAGTTATTAGAAAACAAAGAAACTCTCATTGAAGTGATACGGAAGAACGCTGCTCCAGAGGAACAATTTCATTTCTCGAATGTGACTGTTGATAATATCTCTAAAGCAATTATCAAAATCAAATCGAGAGCAACTGGCATTGATGGTATCTCCCCCGTGATGATTCATAAAATCCTACCGTTTATTGTTCATATTATCACGGACATCTTTAATGAGTCAATTAACTCGGGCTTTTTCCCGTCAACATGGAAACAATCCCTGGTCACACCAATACCCAAATGTGCTTCCGCCTCATTTTTAGATGATTTCCGTCCCATCAGCATCTTACCTACGCTCTCAAATGCGTTAGAATATATTGTTCACAGTCAAATCACCGAGCATATTTTCAAAACAGATAAACTGAACATGTTTCAGTCTGGATTTCGCCCAGGTCATAGCACACAAACGGCTCATACTAAAATTTCTGAAGACATCAAGATCGCCTTAGATACAGGAGATGTGACTGTACTCTTTCTCCTCGACTTCAGCAAAGCGTTCAACACGGTGGACTTTGATATTTTAGAAGCTAAACTATCTGTCTTCTTTTCAATATCCAAACCGTGCATCAAATGGCTGAGCTCCTTCAATATTTTGGATTTGTTTGGGAGATTTTTACATGATGAAAACTCACAAGCATGCAAATTCATACTTAATATTCAATTTAAATTGTTAGTGATAGTAATATTTCAAAATCAATGTTCGTTCCAATACAACTTTCATGTTCCTAATGCTTAGCCCTCGGAGTTTTCTATAGCTCAATACCGTTATTAACTTTTATTTATCACGGGAGCATTACTGAGTTTCCTCCTCTCAAAGTCAAATTTCTCCGTGGCTAAATATTTTTTTAATTTTTGATTGAGGGTTACGCATAATTTTATCTCGACAGGAAACACAACTTTGGTACCTACAACCTTTCGACTACTATAAATGTGCCAACAAAATTAACTCAGTTTGTTGTCTAAAGACACATAAGATGTGGGGGCTTCTAAATTTTTCCTTTTATTATAATATTATTGTCGTTTTTCGGGCTATTAAACCGTGGTCCACTGCTATTTCTTCTAGACGTTTCGGCGGCTACTGCGGCTCCCATCTTCAGTAGGGGCGTCGTGGGCGTAGGAGGACGTAGAAGAAATAGCAGTGGACCACGGTTTAATAGCCGGAAAAACGACAATAATATTAATGACACCGGCCGTGATAGCTTACACTTTTATTATAACATACTAAATTCCTCTAACCATACATATAAAACTTTTTATATAGGATAGAATAGAAGGATAGAAGTGTCGAGTTAGTTGATTCATCATTGTAAAGTGAATGATTAGTATTACTACTTAAATGTAGCAAGTGTGTTCGAGTATGAATTCCCCACAAAACATAATTAGATAAGAGAAGGTCAAACTAAATACACTATAAGAAATTATGTACATGTAGATTCAATTTAAAAGGCACTGTTCATTTAATGTGGACAGAATGAGAACGAGAAACGTACATAACAAGGTACATGAAATAATATACATGGTCATTCTGTTATAGGTTTCCTAGTGATGATTGAAACAGTTAAATGAGTTTAAAACAATTCCTGATAGGACATAAATCAATGTAGATTACTCACATGCAGTACATACATAAAGTCCGTGGAAATCTGAGAAAGTCACTGAATAATAACACTTGGCTCGAATAATAATTCGGCGAGTAAATAGTTCTGACGCCGAATTGAACTTGGCACTGAATTTTAACGTTGATATTGTAAGTAAGCATAGAGAACCCGTACTAGAACGCGATGTCACTCTCGTGAGGAAGAGTGGTAGACTAATGTCACTCGTAGTGAAGGTCGTAGTAGACTGAACTTGACACTGAACGAAGCGCGTGCGCGTACGCGAGCAGTGTTGCTCGTACGGCGACTTACGGTCGAGTGGTGTCACTCGTAGCGGAGCGAGCGGTCGAATGATATGACCCGTAGCGAAGCTCGCACTAGAATGATATTCTTGTTTCTAAATCAGCAAGTCCCATTGCTAGGCTCTAACAGTGGCCTAGGTCTCCTTGATATAATATAATGATGGGAGTTAGTGGGAGTTGGCTTTGGTGATTATTATTGAATGTCACTATGTAGCGTGACGTTACAGAAGTACAAAAAAAGAGCAAGTAATAATATTAACTACTCTTAACAGCAAGTGCACAAACATATCAGACTTTTCATTCAGTCATAATCGAAAATAAAATTCAGCTGGAAAACAATTCGACGTAAGTTTCCCATCAATATAATCAACTACAAAAGAGTGTATCGCTGAGAGAGAAATTAGGATCAGAGAAGATGATGCAGATATAGTATTTATCTGAAAAACTCTCAATACCTAGGTGAAACTGAATGCTGTATGTTCCATTCATAAATATTATGCACTAACAGTGTCCTTTTCATATGATTGCAGATCATTTGGAACGATTCAATGAATATGAGTATAAATCGGTGTTTAATAGCGAATACTAAAAGAATGGACAGTATTCGACCCACCGTGAGTTGTAAGGCCAGTTTTATTCGTAGAAGCAAGTTTCCAATCTGGGAGCAAAGAGAAATCCGACACTGCTCCGTAGAATCAGAGAATGAACGGCCTTGCATTCGAGGAAACGCAATTTCAATGTTTTCAAGTCCTTGCTGATGAAGATCAAGTCCGTGCAGTTATATTCATTAGCTTTGTTCGTTCGCACAGGTCTATCACAATTAAAAATTAACGGACTTCCAGTGGAGGCAAATATATAGTGCGTCTGCGTTGTACTCCATTCTGGAACCCCAAGTCTTGTTGGATTATTTTGGTCATGATGACCAGTAACCAAATGTGCTGTCTCAGAAAGTGATGAGCATCCAACTATGAAGTGTTTAATTGATTAACCAATACCTTCACATCACCTTCACCTGTCTTCAACATTGTTTGATATTTTTCTAGTTCTTTTTATTCTCATTAACCTGCTTTATTTTCTATGGTTATCAAGAACCCTTAAGTTTGAGGAAAATAATCGTCACCACGTCATTGGTTGGAATATTTTTCGTCGATATTTTCACCGTCTATCAGTTAACCAACCACCGTATGCAACTTTTCCCCACCACAGTAGCTTTCCACTCCTTGTAATCTTTTTCACAAAATTTTAAAGGAGTGTAACTTCGCTCCCTTTCTTCAACACTCAACTGCTATCATCACCCGAAAAAAGTGTACTTCTCATCTTTTTTAAGTTCAAGACATACGGTAGATTTTACGCGACCCTCTTCCTTTCAATAGCGTACGTACAAATTCCGAAGCCAAGGGGAGGAAGTCTTTCTGGAGCCTCCTGTTCTAGTCACTAATCACCCTGTTCGTATGATGTGTTAAGGATTACGTAAAATAATTATAAATTGAAATTAGGGTTTATTTAATAAGAATATCAGCTATTAGTAATTTTACAATTATTATAAAATTATAGTGTATGTTAATTCAATTTTACGTCTGTCAATTTTCGGTGACAAATTTGAAGGTCCCTTACAGGATGAGAACCGAGACAAACCCCCACCCCCACCCCACGGCCTAGGTACGCTACTGTTCTCCTCCTTTTGGAAGTACGGAGAGATAAACAAGAAATTGAGAGTTGAACTTCGTCCTCAGTCTACGCATGGTTTCTCGTATAATTTTCTCAATATTGCATGATTTCTCATATAACAAAACACAACTTTCTATTTTCTTTGCTCTTTTATTTCATGTTGTCAAAATATTGACCGTATAGTGTTTTCCCTTTCTCTTTACTCTCGAGTAGGAAAGCAAAATGGATCTGGAACAAATTACTTAATTATGTTTATATAAGAATGAAAAATCATGTATTATAAATCTATTCCTCAAGAACTTTCACGAAAAATTCAAAATATTATTCGGTTTTTTTTTATTTAAAAAAACCTCTTTTTCCATTTTTTTAAATATGATTTTTTGACAAATGAACGCAACTAATTAATGTATTTTAGTGGTGTCCAATTCTATCTGAATCTCTTAATAAAAAATCAGTTCCATCATGATATGTCAACTTTTCTTCTGAATATATTGGCAGAGATAGATGGACAGATGGTATTCCGGTATTTTAATAAGGGATTCAGAACCATGTTTGTTAAACTCTTGACACCAAAAATTTCAACAATAACCTTATTTTTATTGCTTTCCATTTACACAGAATGTGTAAGGAAACTATTGTAATCGGTCGAAAAAAAATTGAGATATCATCGAATCTTTGCGAATTGGCACTAGGAGAGTCTTTTTTTTTTTTTTTTTTT
>NNCF01125981.1:23129-62452 GCA_002313205.1 Laupala kohalensis | reverse complement strand
AATTATTCGGGACGCAAGGCCAAGAACCTTAATTATGAAATGGATCCTGGGAAGGGCCAGAGACGTCGATGTATGGAGTGGTGAACGGCGGCGGAGCCAACAGTAGGGAAGGAGTTTCTGGTTGCAGCAGACAATTATGCGTGGGTCACTGTACCGAACATCCGCTCCTAGCGACCGCAATTTGGTATAAGGTGGCCTACCTTTCAACTATTTTCATTGATAAGGAAACTGTAATTACTGGTAGCTTCCTGACAAAGTAAACGCGAGCTAATGAGCCTATGTCACTAAAAGAAAGCGTGTGTTACGACAACAAAAGACTAACGGGGTATATAATATATTTCCCTAATAAACTCGAACTGATTAGCTTTCCTCTGGCTTTTGTTGATTTGAGTAAAGAAAATCTAGGAAATGTATAGTGGGAACTGCTTAGTGAACTCACATCATTGTGAGTCTTATGTGAATTTAGTGTGTAAATTTTGGGGGCAAATCTAGGGTAGTGTTCATTATGCATGGCATAATGGGGGGCGTAGTAAGTTTGAAAAATGTATTTATGTTTAAATAAAGCCAGTTTTATTTATTGTGCTACGCATTGTTCTACTACCAAAAGTGTGTGTTTTTCTTAAAGAATTGGGCACGAACCCCGCCCGTCCAAGTTCCTATCATTAGCTTATACTTGGTCATTAATTAAAATTTTATTAGTTTTATTTAAATATACGACTTCTTTAACCGATGCTCATCTTACCTTAAAACCCATAAATTAATTATTTAATTAATTATATTTTATAAAAAAATGTTACAATATATAAAGTGATATAACCATTGTGCGGTAAAGTGTGCACAGAATTGACTTTTTTAAACATTTAATAGAATTTCAGAATGGAGAAGAAAAATTAAAACCCATAATTTCATTTAATAAAAGCAAATAAAAAAACTCTTGTACATATAGTAATAATTGTAAAATATGTAAATCTTAACCCTTCATTTATTAAAAATAAATTTTGTTATTTCATTACCTTTCTTTCAAATTACTTTCTTTAGTATGCTGATAGTTTAGGATTTCTGGTAAGAACGTAACAAAATATCGCGTAAAAATAGGAAAACGTTTTAGCAAAACATATGAACAAGGAATTTTAGAAATTAACAACATTGACAAGAAACAGAAACACACAGACCACCGTGGTTTGTTGGAATTTTTATTATCAATGCGACAACTTAATTTGGGGTTATCGTGAATAAGGATTTAGTTTTCCCATGTCAAGATATGTCACTTTACAAATCGGTAGTGACATAGTTACTTATTTATTTGTGCTTACAATGAATCACATGGCACAACATTGTTGAGTTTACATAAAAAATAACAGAACAAAATAATAAGCATACAGATCCATTTCTAATGGGTAAAGAAGTTAAAAAAGAGATTATACAGGGATTGAAATTGGATCTTGTGGACCTCTAGGTAAGGAAGTAGAGATTTTCCAATCCACAAATGCCGTAAAAATTCTATATCAAAAAAAAAAAAACTCTTTTCTCGATATCTTTCAAAACAATATATTTCGGCTTAATGCAGTTTGCATAAATGACAGAAAGAAAAACTAATAGTCAGAAATTATTGGAAACACTCAGATCAAATGAACATTCTACAGCGCGATGAATGGAACAAATATGAATGCGAAAAGCAGCGGAGTGTTCAATCTGAGCTGCAAGTGAAGGATAAATACAACAGTTATCGATTACTATAATTTCTTTACTCTATGATAGTATCCTATTAACATTCCACATGAGAACACCCCGTACGTAATATTTCCAAATTCCAAAAGCTGCTGCTTGAATCACTCTTATGAACGACACAAGACGGCTGATTACGTTTTAAATGGTGATGTTTAGAGGGGAGAGACTGTGGAATATCGACTGAGAGAAAAAATCGCAAAAAAGAGGCACTGAATGAGTTAAACGGCAATAAAACTTAATAAATCATCCTATTAAAATAAAAGTTTGAAGTAAAAGGTTATTCTTTAACTTAAACGATTAAAAAAAAGAATGAAAGTAGCTGTACCATTTCCACGAGGCTAAATTACATGTAATGTTACATATATATAACGTTATGTAACATGTCTATTGGATACTGAACTTTTTATGTAATCACATGACGAAAATCAAAATCTAGAAAGCAACGGTATGAGTAAAATACGTTTATTTGTCCTAAAAAAAATGTCTGTAAAATTTTAGAATTAATTGTTTCCTTTTGGTTAGTGGAGGGAAAGTAGGGGAAAAAACTTGCACTTTCCAGTTTTTACATCCACAAAATAATAATATAAATATATATATGACTCCTGATTTATGCAAAAGTGAGAGGAAATAATGCAGTGGTGAGGAGGAAAAAAACCCTTAGATATAAGGTTTGAATTAATACAGAGCGCCTATTTATCCCAAGTACTACAGGCAAGAAAAAGTTAATAATTTTACTTATAATACGGAAACAGAAATTGACTCATCATCGCAAAACTATATGTGTATTTAACAACAGTGTGAACGCATGTTTACGCATTGAAAGAAGAAGAAAGGTGTGAGACACTTTGAAAATGTTTAGACTCGCAATATTTGTTTACTTATTAGTACTATGAATATCTTACAGAATATGAATTATAATGATAACAGTGTCTGTGCAAATATTCTTTTCGTTAAAACTTCTTGTAGTATTAGATATATAAATACTCACATCGTACTTTCTGTCCCATATGTGAATATTGAAGTGATTCAACAAAAGAGATACATAAGAAGGGGTATGACATTTAACTTTAAACTTACAACGTCAATGTGGATAAATACCCTGTGTGAAGTTATTCCCCCTTTACCCTATTTTCTCATATTGAATCACGTTAATTGAGACAAATATGACTCTTTCAAATTATAATATCGGATGTAAGAGAATTAATTTATAATAATTCAACTACAAAAGAAAGCAAGAAAATAAATTTGAGGAACACTCCAGTAATACCTTGACATGTCCGTGTAGTTTATTTCACACGCAGCAATCAAAGGAGATGAAGATCCACCATCGACTTTCGCTCCTCGGTTCAGAATCAATTCTGCGCAGGAAACACAACCGACACGAGACGCATAATACAGCGGCGTCAGTCCATCATCGTCTTCTGCTTCGACATCTATAGACTACGAGAAGAGAGATTGTGTGACATTAAATAGTAATGGCTTAAATTAATAGAATCGAGTATGATACAAATAATTAAAAAAATATGATAAGAAAAGTAAACTGCATAAATTATTGGCCTAAATAATTTAATTCTTAAAAAATTCTGTCTATCTTGGAAAATATATATGGTAATTATTTAAATATTGGTATTTATTAAGAATATTTTTTCGAACTGTAAAAGTGATCATTATTTAATACAATCCGTAATTCTTCAAACCGTAGACAATAAAAATTCACTTAAATATAATTTTATATGTAATAGGTATAAAGAATTATTGTGATGTTAAACATGTTTCGATTTCATTTCAAGATGTCTTTTTTTTATAAAGAAGGTAATGGTTTTGTANTTTGGTCATGTAAACTGATTCTAAATCTTTTAATCGAATTATGATAAATCATAAAAATACCACTAATGCATTAGACACATTACGTCTTGAACGGAAAATGTAAATAATATTGTATTATTATGTGTGTAAAATTGTTGTTATTCTTTTTCAGTAATGTAGAAAGTCCAAATAGTTCCAGATACTTGTAAGAAAGGTCAAAAAAAAAAAAGAATATTCTGGTAATGCTTACTTGTTCTTGGAGAAGCATTTGAGAAATGTCATGTTTATGTTTGTTTACATTTCGATCCAAAGCAAAATGCAAGGCACTTTTTCCTTTGATGTGTCTTTCGTTAAAGTCACCTGCAGATTCCTTCAGAAGCAACGCAACCTTCTCTGTGTCGCGTTTGATGACAGCTCGATATAAAGTATTTGCTCCCTGCACAGAAAGGCATTTGTCGATTACACAGTTGACTACTGACTCAACATATATTGTAACTTATTTAAATATAGTTGAGAATTATTTGTTTCCTGAGAATAGTGTATCTTATGGAAATCCTTCTTGGCCTGAATTATAAACATTTAGACTAAACTCAATAATTTATTTTTTATTTCAACTTCATATCAAAGAACTTTCTCATCATAGATATAAAATGATATTTTTTATTGAGGCGAAAAATTCAAAATTTCCTATATTGATGACTGAAAATATTGATGATCAGCGATCCATCAAACGTAAGCATACACGCTTTCTTTTCGAAACAATGTAAAAAATGTATGTTCGGATTTAATATTTTTTAAAGAATGCTTTCCATATTAAATTAAATTTCTACCTTTCGGTTTATTATTATTATAAAAATAGGTTGAAACACAAATCATCATTTGTTTTCCACTCCAAACCGATGCATCCCAAATCCATCCATCATATTTTTAATGGAAACCTTTTTAATTATTCCTTTCTTTATATCAAATACATACCAATATGATTTGTTTAAATGTTATTTTCTGGAGCTCTTTCAAATATAATTACATAAGGAATTTTATCGGAACAAAGTTGCATTCTTGGAAGTATTCGAATGAAGAACCTGTGATGACACATAGAATGCTGTTTCTATAGTACATATTTTTTTGTGAAAGATATTGAGAGTCGGGATTCTAATGCAGCGGATCAGCAAAATATGCCATACAATATTCTGTAAAAACCCCGTAATATACGTGGATCGTTCAAAAAGTAAAGAATGCTTTGGTATAAATATAAAAGTACTAAATATTTCATTACAAAAAGGTTAAAAGAATTTCATTTAATTATTTATTTATTTATTTATTTATTTCGATTCGGTCCTTTCTAATAATAATAAAAATAATAAAGAAAACTCTTTTCAAGGATTAGATCTGTATAACAAGAACGGAATACTTAATTTGCATACATTGTGGATAAATTCTATTTATCCTCAGAGCTTGTTCCACATTTTTAAAATCCCTATCCATAGGCTCTCATTCATATCCACATTTAAAATTCCATCCTTCTGTCACGAGGTGACATGACGCTTCCTTCACAGAACCCTTTTTCGTTTCATTTGTTCCGTTGCTACGTTTTCGTTTCGTGTTTCAATTTGTTTCACTCGACGACGACTCAAACGAGAAGTCGGATCGTTGTGTTCTTAAAATGAACTAATAACATAGAAAGTATATCGAAAATATCTAATTAAATGGTGTAAGTGGTAATTTATTTATTTATCTTAAAAGTCATTTACTATATAAAGAAAATGTTTTGTAAGAAACGTAATTCAGCCAATACATCGCGACCACTCTGACACAATGCAATTTCCGAAGGGTTTGTTCTTTATTAGACTTAAAATGACATCAATGAATACAAATAAAAAGTTGTAGGGCAAAATATCAAATTATTATCGCTTTAATATATCACAGTATATTATGATGAGTTAGCTTACTGATATGTGCCTGTTGTAAAGGAGTGAAGTGTCACATCGGGGCCCGTCTCTAGTTAAATACTGAGGCGGTGTTCATCCTCGTTGATTGGAAGGATAGCTCAGCCTTAGATTTAAAGTAACTCGCTTGGCGTTGCCTGTCATAGGTCTTGGTTAGAGGTTGAAATAATAACTCGTGCACAAATATTAATGGAATTTACTGAATAATAAAGCGCTAAGTGGGCATGAAAACAATCAATTGCATTGCTGTACTACAATACAGCGTTATTACAACGTTCTAACATACCTTGCCGTAAGGGCTGCTTGTGTCGAGATCCGACAATGTTCCAAGTTCATACCATCGGAGAGTTCATCCGGCCCGAAGTTGATCCTCACCGTAGAAGCCACGGTGGCAGGTTCGTCAGTCATCTAATGCTCGGGCCTCGAGATCTGTCGAGGGCCGTGGCGCGATGAGACGGCGGCGCAGACGAAGTCGGAGTAGAAGTAGGTCGAGTGATGCGCCGCCCTTGTCTTAAGTAAGTTCGTGGGGGGCGCGCGGGGGATGAAGAAACCCTTTGGCCAACACCCTGCTGAGGTGGTGGTAGTGTGTATTCGTAAGAATACAGTATTGTGTGGAGATGGAGGGGATTTTCCGTAGAGATGGAAAAGTTGCACACGGCCCTTCGAAAGACCAGTGGGAAGGGTAGGGCGTTGTCCGTAAGTTTAGATGCATATAGGAAGAAGGAGGGAGGAACGTCATATGGGGGGGGGGTGCCATGGTGCGACTGTCACGTTCCTATGTGTCATCTCATGAAAAAATACAGCGTCTCCGCGACAGACAACAACAGGAAATGGTTCCTATCTCTCGCGGCTTGGCACCGCGTCGTCGGAGAGGCCCTGCTTAGGGGAGCAAGTAACATCCCGAATGTATCAAGACCATTGTGAGGGCCGTTGGTAACTATCAGCCCTTCCTATTAGCAATCGGAGAGGGTCGAGAAATCCTGGGAGACTCCCACGCTACGAGACGAAGGGTTCTGTGAGGGAAGCGTCATGTCGCCTCGTGACATAACCCCCCCCTCGAAAGCCGGCCGGTCAATGAACCGGGGACTCATGGAACATGTGGACCCCGACGTACAATGAGAAGCGCGTAGCGCATTAAAAGCTAAGCTGAAAGCAAAACAAAAACCAAACAATAATAAACATACACATGCAACGATGGGTAAAACCCTCAAAAAAGAAAACATGAGTACAAAAAAAACAAAGTACTGAATACATAGTAATGAAATACAAAAATAGTAAATGTTGTATACATAGTGTGGCGTGTGGTAACAAACAGCACAGAAACAATATATAAAAGATGGGTACAAGCAAAAATTACAAAAGAAAAATGTCCTATTTCTTGAGAGGACATAAAGATTATTCTTGAGTACATAAAAATCTTCAGATAACATAAAAAAGTTCATATAATAGGTTCTTGATGTGTTAAACATTCAGTGAACAGAGAACAAGTAGCGAATTCTATACCGGGCAGTGAGGAATCGTCGAAGTGACCACTAAATGTTCAGTATGAAAAAATGTACATCAGAATAACACCTCACTTCAGAGCGTCGTCCTTAGACGAATTAGAATAGCAAAAACTTGTTCCATAGCAATAAGTAATAATTAAAATTGCGAATAATGAAAATATAATTAAAAAGTTAAAATTTTACGAAATATCAGATCCGTATTTTTAACAAAAGCTTGGTGTATAATGGGATTGTGTTAACGTATGCTCTGTCTATAAGTGAGATAAAATTCAATTATTTGCCAGTTCATACACAATTAAAGCTCTCCGAGTTAGAGTTTCTATATTTTCTTTCTTTGTCACTTACCATACGTTGTAGTAACATTTCCACTATCTCTTCAGATTCCCATTTAACGGCGACGTCAAGTGCAGTTTCCCCATCTTCGTTTTTCAGTGCGATATCAGCGCCTCTGTCAATCAGCAACTGAACGGCTTCCTTATTCTCATGTCTTACTGCATGGTGTAGAGCAGTATCGCCATATTCATTTCCTTTATTTACGGAAGCCCCATTGTTGAGGAGGAGTCTGGAAAAAAGAATTGCTAATGTGACATTCAATTGCACATATAAATATTAAGCTGTAGCATAAATATGCGATATCATGACAATATCTCTCCAAACCATTTGTAGAATTGGCACTATATAAAAAGTAGAAACATTCTAACAAAACCCAGAAACAAAACCGTAAATTGAATTTATTAAAGAACTAATATTATTTTTTGAAGGAGACACGGAAATACGGTAAAGGGACGGTGTTTCCAACTTTAAATTTCATCTTTTTCCATTAAATTCTGTGAAAGAATGGGGAAATGAAGGTGCACAATGTCAACGGATTGGAGCAACATTGAAGGGTGTGAATAAGGACTGCATAGCTTTTGCCGATGGCTTGGCACTAATTGCAAAAGACATTCCTGTGGCAAAAAAGCACTTGCAAATAACAAGTACAAACGTAAAAAAACCCTTTAAAAAAAGATTGACATAGAAAAGCCATACCTGAATTTAAAATTGGCGATAAAAAAGTGACTTGAGAGGAAAAATTCAATCACTTAAGAGAGTGAATTACGAAAATTTGACATGAGAAGAAATCTTTAAAAAGCAGAATTGATAAACTAGAAAGATCTTTTAAAGATTGATCCGGTACACGCGATCACATTGTAAAATATGCAAAACAGAGAAGTGTATCATCTTATTTATTAAAGTTGTGAAAAACTCCTAAACATTATCGGTTCGGAACATTGTTTTTAGACGAAGTTTCTTCTGCTCAGTATTTCAGCATTTCCATAGAGTCGACTGTAGACACATCGCATGTCGACAAATTATCTCACATAAATCGATAAGATAATAAATAACTGTAAACCTATCGAACGATTTCTATCATTTCTTTCGTTAGATAATCATATTGGCTAAACAAGTTTTAAAATTTTAAGCAAAGATTGTAATTATGATTTCCAAACTTACATAATGACAACGCGGCAAACATATCCAGGAAGTACCGATTATGCAAGCAAGACTGCCGAACTAAAACCAAATTTTTTATGTGTAATTTGCACCGCTAAACGCATTCTCTGATTTATTATGAGGGTGATAAGTTATTATAGTGAGTTATGTGATTTAGAATTCTTTTTCTGTGAGCTGAGACAGTTCCAGTTTTATATTATGTCAAGACACGGGGATGCGCATAATTTTCAATATCATTTATATGAGATTTTAATGAAAGACCAAACAGCCGACGTATTTTCCAACGTTGGAATAGCTCTACAAAATTCTTGAAAGGGATGATAACAAAGTGTTCTGCAGATCGTTCATTTTTGCAGTTGCAATGAATCGAGTCAGACAGAAGAACTAATATGTGGTAGGAAAGACGGGACATATCGAGTCGTCTTTGCATCAAATTTGATATTTTAAAGGAAATTGTTATAAAGCGTATTATCCTCGGCCAGAAAGAAAAATATTATTGAAGAAGGCAATGTTTCACAATTATTAAATACTTGTAAATCGTTGACAATTTTTTTTATACTGCATGCGAGGTTTAGAGAAATTGTTTTGCAACCGTTCTTTTGACTGTGCCTGTTCCTATGCCTCATAAACTGTCTTCCAGTGGATAGTGTCATGAAATATACAGCTCGCAATAATATGAAATTCTTCTTCATGAAATTATAAATTTGTCATTTTCAGTAGTTTCTATATTGAGTACCGCACCAATGTGAAAATTACTAAACTCTTTTTTACATTTCAAAATTATAATTCTCTTATTATAATTTATCGTTTATTCTTGTACACCATTTACAGATGGATGTTTCAAGTAATCGATATGAAACAGTTAAAAGTTCCTTTCAACGTTTTCTTATGTCTCGTGTATATGACAACTCAGTGTCCTGTGCAGCTGGAATGTGTCCAGTGTTATGACTACACTTTACTTTGCAATAGAAAACTATACTTTCTTGTAAAGTTCATTGACACTAAAGCTTAATGAACAGGAAGTCCTTCTTTCCTTTTATTTAAACACTTGTTTTAAGTACAGACAAATCATGAGAGTGAAATAAGTGCAACTATTTTTTATTATAAATTTAATACATTCACTAACAAAGGACCTTTTTAAATATTGTATATAATATTAAACCCACCGAGCAAATTTTATTACTATATAGTTTTCAAAACCCTCTAAAATCTTTTTTCAGGAATGAGAAGAAATTGCTTTAAATTTTATATGAGTGACATCTTCATTTTATAATGATTCAATGACTTTCTCTTTCACAGCCCTTCACTCTGCACTTTTTTACTTTAGTGTTAGCATCATGAGTAACGTCTAATTGATCAATAAAGTTTATATCTTCTGTTTCATCTAGTAATTTTTCGGAGCAATAGCGAAGTATCGAAGTTAAATATTTTTCGTATTTAACACACTCAGCCTTTTTTAGAGTAATTTTTCTCAAATATCTTCTGAGTGTGTCATATTTACAAGTGTCTTACAAGTGTGTCATATTTTATGAGAGTGATATTTGATTATAATCGTAATAAGACAAGAAGTAGCAATGATAATGAGAACAGATTGTATCGTTTCTTGTGAATCCAATACTTGATTCAAATTTTAATAATTCGCGTTCATGTATTGTCAATTCCTCAGACATTTTACATAGTTATTTCGCGGAATTTAAGCACTTGAATAGAAGAAGCACTCCTATCTTAGAAATTAAAGATGGATCAATTTAATTCAATGTGTCCTTATTAAAGTATTAATTTTTTCTTCGACTTAAAATATAAATACAAACGAATTATAAATTAATAGCGTAATATTAGACAAAATATTTACGAAATCACAATTGAATAACGACTGAGATAGTAATGTTCACTGCTACATATTGATAAAACAAAATATTTATTTAACATTATTTTATCATCATCACAATGTTATTAGAATTAAAATAAAGAAACATTATTATTTAGAGAATATTAAGTAAATAACATAAAAACTGTTTTTATGCTCTCTTTTAAACATAACGTATTATGTTGATCGCCCTCAAACTAAACGTTTTATTTGCTATGTTCAATGTTTTTAAACATCCCATAAATTAAAAACTCACTAATTCTTTTCATCATTTGAATGTTGTAACTGTCCTCTTTCTTTTTATAGTTTATCTGCTGAAAGAAATGAGTTGTTACGTTTTTCCTAAAACCATATCAGGTTTTTATAATAAACAATTTTTCTCTTTAAAGAAAATTTTTGTTCCCAAGATGAACTTAAATCTTAAAACTAACTACATTTTTGGAAACAGCATTAAAATCTGTACAAGATATACAAATTTAATATACATACAGTAATGTTTTAGGACACGAAACGTAAAACTGTTGGCATAGTTTTTGGCGATATCAGAAAAATCGGCGATATCAAATATTTAAAATTATTGTAGATCCATAAATAGAATGAAAACATACAATGTCATTAAACATTGTGATGGAGAGTTTTATCATTGGACCATTTGGCGTGGATTGTCCCAATATTTACTTTTCAAGTTATTTCCAATTCATAGGTAATTACATGCGCCAAATTTGGATTCCATTCACTTGTATTTGTTACGATGTCATAAAGGTATCAGTGTGAAAGCAAACAAATGTTCCACAAAATTTATCATGCTTGACAAAGCAAAATGTTGGTGAAATGAGCAAATAAAAATAAATTTTACATGAAAAATGTTTGAGAAAACATTCAACACCTTAATGTTTTTTTATTAAAATGATGCCCCTGGTACCTTAACACGTCGATGTTTTTCCAGAAAGCTGCAGCAATCAATGGAGACATATTTAGAAAAAACAAACAGAGACAAGAAGAAGTACTATTTGTATTATATCGAAACTGCTTAGTGGCCAAATCCCGTCGTTAATTTTTTAAGATATTTTATATAGAATCAAAAAACATCTCTTAAAATATTGAGATTATGTTATGGAAATAATCGTAAAAATGATATCATTATTATTGTTAAGTAATTATATTAAGAATAGTACTGTAATATTGATTTTTTAATGTTACTCGTAACTTCACGTCTTACTCACAAAATCTGAATCAGTTAAATAATAACTGTTTAAATCAGTGGAATTTAAATTATTGTGAAGCAGTCACGGTTAACTGACAACCAGTATTGAGATGAGGTTGAACTCAAAGCAACTGTCATGGCGGATGTTCGTACCAGCAACAGACTCGTTCATTTCGCCGTTTACTCCGTTCCACTGACAAAAAAAGAATCTGTAAATTACGTTTTCGTTGTGTGTCATGTGTTCTTACCAACCAAATCTAAATTAGCGAAAGACAAAACCGACCTGACTATTGTTTATTTTGAAGTCAACTGCCTGTATGGTTCTTTACTAGCGGGATAGGCAACTACTGCTTTACGGATGCAGGGATACTGTTAACTTACTCAACCACCTGTCTTATCATTTTAAAAAAATTGAATAATATATTTCCCTTTTATTTAGAATACAGANTAGATAGTGTGTTCGAATTTTCTGCAGTTAATCTGACCGACACCCGTATTGTTTTTTAGTGTATTTATAGACCTCTTCAATCAGATTTTGATATATTTTTTCGAAACTTCGAAATTGTTTTAAAGCATATCACACACAAATCTACTAACTCTGTCGTTATATATGGTGACTTCAAAATCGATTTCCTGAGTACATCCGACTCTGCACATTCACCAATTAATCGATTCAAAAATCTTATCGACTCCTTCAGCCTTATTACTAGGATAATACTACTCCACTCGCCTCTCCGGTTCATCTCAAACATTGCTAGATCAAATTATCGTCAACAATGGAATCTCGTATCTCTCTGATATATTTATCGCCGGATANGTGATCACCTTGCTCAAGTATTGACTATTAATAATAAACTAAAACCGCTTAAAATCCTTTACAAGTTTTCAAGAGAATTTAATGACACAAATCAATCCATATTTATAAATTATTTGCGTGAAGAAACATGGAAAGATATTTACAATTACCAAAATACCAACAACGAATTCAATGTATTTATCTCAATATTCCTAAAACATTACAACTCTAGCTTTCCCATAAAACGCAAGATAATTAACACAAATAAACACAATAGATGGATCACCCAAGGGATAAGAATTTCTTCAAAAAACAAACGCCGTTTATATTATCTTTCAAAACTCTACAACCAACCACCTAAATTCCATGATTATTTTCGTAAATAGAAGACTATTCTTCGAATAGTAGTCTCTGCAGCTAAAGTAATGGAAAACGACAGGCAGATACTAATATCAAACAACTGGATGAAAGCCATGTGGAATATTGTTAAAAATAACGCATAAAATTCTGAAAATCGCGAAAGAAAATGTTTCTCTTCTAAACGATGGCAAAATCTTATCAAATCCTCAGGACGTCGCAAATTTGTTTAATTCTTACTTCTCAGAAGTAAGCATTATAACGAACTCAACATATCCAAATCAATGCCCTCCAGTTATATCCACCCACGTACCCAATTCTGTGTTCACTTCTCAAACTAACGCCAGTGAAGTCAAGAGAATAATCAGCTCATTAAAAAAACAAATTTTCAACAGCCATAAATGATATACCCGAGTTTATTGTTAAATTTTCTTCCCACGCTGTATTAAATCCACTCATAAATATTTTTAATAGTTCTTTATCGGAAGGGGTGTTTCCCAACATATTTAAGAGAGCTAAAGTGAAACCTTTACACAAGAAAGGAAACATACTTAATATTGGAAATTATCGATCAATATCTCTATTACCCACTTTCTCAAAAATCCTAGAAAAATTGTT
This sequence comes from Laupala kohalensis, assembly GCA_002313205.1. Classification (NCBI taxonomy): domain Eukaryota; kingdom Metazoa; phylum Arthropoda; class Insecta; order Orthoptera; family Trigonidiidae; genus Laupala; species Laupala kohalensis. Next base: position 49,131 of record NNCF01125981.1, on the reverse strand, counting down.
CTATAAGCATTCTCTAGATTTTTTATCAAAAACTAACATTCTCTCTGACGATCAACGCGGTTTTAGGAAATCCTTTTCCACTACAAGCGCCATATTTTCCTTCTTAAACGATGTTACCACATCTCTTGACCGTGGAGAAAATCCTCAGGGTGTTTTTCTTGACTTATCCAAAGCATTCGATGTCATCAATCACGGAATTCTCCTTTCCAAATAACATTCTTTAGGCATTCGTGGACTTCCACATCAATGGATAACTTCTTATTTAAAAGATAGATATAAACAGGTAGAAATATCCTATACTAAAAATAAAAATACTTCAGCGTTGTCTTTCAGAAACAAAGCCACTTACTTGCGGAGTACCCCAAGGTACAATTCTCGGACGTATACTTTTTCTATTGTATGTAAGCGACATGCCATCATTTACATCAGATTGCAAAATGGTTCTTTTTGCTGATGAATCTTATTTACTATGTAAACATGCCAACGCACGAAATGTTTTGTCTAAGCTTTGGGTTTGGTTCCATGCAAATCCTCTAATTGTAAACACTGACAAAATTGTGTCTATGTCATTTCACAATTGTATCACAAAATATTTACTCCACGTTTGTCTTACTTTAAACGAAACATTTAGAAACTGTTACGAATACGAAATTCGTAAGTCTCTATATCCAAGACAACCTCAAATGGAATTGTCTCGTTGACAATCTTAATTCCCAATTAAGCATTTTGTGTTACGCATTCCGAATCTTAGTTATTAGTTGTTAAGACCGAAGTACTGAATTGCCAGCCTTGCTTTGTACGAGACAGTCTCGTTCACGAACACAATACTCGCAATAGGAATAATATTCATCGCCCTAGAGTGTCAACTAGTCTTTGCCAAAAAGGACCATATTATTCGAGAATCGTTCTATATAATTCCCTTCCCAAGAATATAAAAGATATTATGAAATTAAATCTCTTCAAATCCGCGGTTAAAAACTACCTCCTGCACCAGTGCTTCTACAATGTAAAAGAATTTACTGATTTTAATAAAAGTCAAATCCGCCTTATACTTTATCACGCCATTGCTGTATTACCTATTAGATAACTTATATCAATTTTTTTAAAACAACTATTTTCTTGCATGATTGTGTTGTTTTATGACTCATATTAATATAGATTTATGTGGCACGGTTGTGTACATTAATTCTGTCGCCCCATTCTGGTCCGGAATTTTCTCCTTTTTTCCCTTCGGCTAAAAGCGGATTTCTTATACAGGTTCTCTAGACATTGTCTAGGGGCGTGTTTACTATAACAATACATCGTGAATTCAGTGTTATTTCAATTCTTATAATTTTTAAACACTATACTCAGTGTAATCTATAGTTCGATAATATGTACATGTAAAATAATTTTTTGCGTTAATTTACAAACATATTGACATTCTATTAGTATTATAACTCCAAGCTACTTTTTCATCTTATCTAGGAATTTTTGCTGAGATTTTTTAATCGGTCTCTGCCTTAGGGCCCTTGATCGGAATTGATGGGATAGCCCCTTGCTTGTTACCGGAGAGTAAATTAGTTTATTGTCCTCCACGTGGTCATACGCAGTGTGTACTGTTTTTTGACAATAAATTTATTATTATTAATAATATTATTTTTAGTAATATTATTATTATTATTACTAAAGGATTCACGTGATTTTGTGTGGTAAACAATTTTGGGTTCTCTAGAAAAAAGTATTAAATGGAACTTATCGTACAAAGCTAATAACATTGTTGAAATTCTAAAACATTGTATATTGAATTTTGATTAGTTTTCGTATACACTACTGCTTTGGAACACACATTTAAAATCTACTCATACCACACTATAAAATGAATAACTAACCAAAGTAAAAGGGTCGACACGTACCAAAACGAAGAACAGATTGGTTGCATCTACTATCTACAATCAGCAGCTGATTGCTGATGTAGTTTAGTTTGGAAGCACAGAGAACCAAAACAATACAACTGTGGAGAGAGTTGGGGGAAGAAGAAAAATACCTCACTATTATTGCAATAGTACGACGGCAATGATAAGAAAAATACAAACATGACAACACGAAATAATTCGAGCAATATTGCTCCATTGCTATTGAGTTCAATCTCTTTAGAAGCAATATTTTATTTACACTTTATAATTTTCGTTATGATATTGACAAAAAAAAATAGTTAGATGGAATTCTACGGTTTATATAATTTACTCATTAATTTTGAATGAAATTCCATCATCCATTCTAAAAATAAGTATCTAATATTTGTTTTTGTTTTTTTAGCGTAATGGATACACATCGCAACATAGGACAAGTGAACAATCCATGGACGCGATTCTCTTTGTGCCAATTGAGTTGCATCTTTCGATCGTTGAGCTTCTATGAACTATTTCTTCAAACCTCATGGGTTCATTAATTATTCTCACCCTTGAGTTTTAAAAAATGAAATGGTTGGACATAGTATTAATTAATTAATAAACGAGTTTTTATACCATTCTGGAAGCCACGGAACTGTATTCTATGTTTCTTCGCAAGAACAATTTAAAATACGTCACGTATCAATTTAATCGAGCAAGATAGACGATCGATACCGGCTGATCGATAGACGTGACTTCACGCTACCGCGTGAGCCAGTGCGCTGCTATGAAGCATGGTTTGAACGAGCGTTGGCCTCATTCTCCTCGTTCGGACATTCATCGTCTTTCACTGCTCCTTCTTCATTGCTGCACCGTGAAGCAAGCCGACAATTTCCCTTTAGCCTCTGACAAGAGAGAGTAGCGGGAATTGTTTTCTGTTAACACCGTATCTCGTTAGTATAGGTAAAGCAATCGCTCACGAGATAATCTCCACTTCAAATCACCACGTGTAACCTGCTAGCATTTAGCCTTAACATCAACTGCACGCCGACTTAAAATCATCGAATCAACACCAATCGAACGCCACCCAAGCTGAACCTTTAGGGGAATCGTATTGTCACCACCTCATTCCAGCATCTCATATAAATTTTTCAGTTGTGTATTCATCCATTGATTACCTAATTTTAATGTTTTGTCTTGATAGTTGCAATTTATATTATTAAATTATTTTTTGGTACTTCTATTGTTGAACTCCTATCTCATCCACCTTCATTCCATTTCTGGTCCTTCGAAACCACTTATCTCTTATGTACAGCAATTTTTTCCCTTAAATTCTGTACAGGAAGTGTGTTAAAAGAACAAAAATGGGAACATTTAGTATCAAGCGGAATTTGCTTATTCCTCTGTAGATTCTGTTTTCTGTGTAAAGGACAAATTATCTGAGCAGCGAAGCAGCTGGTTGCACTTTCTTGCTGTGAATGCAGAAAGTCTAGATTAGAGGTGGTCATATAAAGCGAAACGACAGACAAATTTTCTCTTTTCTTCGGGTACCGTAGGTTTCGTTCAGTAAAACCGGTTTAAAATCTAACACGAAACCCGATCGGGTTTTTGAAACTACAAATTTTTCAGATGTTAACTGGAACAATGTACTCTGTTCCAAAAAAGAGATTGTCTTCATCTTTCGTTCTGGTCTTCGTATTTTATCTTAAAAATAATAAAACTAAAAAATACCACATTTTAATTCTGGATAATATAATAGACATAAAAATAAACAAACTGTTTTAATCCTAATTATGTTATCTGTTAAATATAGAATATTTTTACTGTTAAATTATTTAGCCAAATATTCTAGGATTCTGTAAACCTTCAAATGTAGGTACAGTATATATAGATTAGGTCAGGTAGGCTAGATAAATAAAACGTAACTAATTTTTTGTAGCTCAAGAGAAAAACCTGTTCTTCCAAAGGAATCCTTTGAAGAAAAAAAGTTTGAAATGTTAAGTTGTGGAAGTAAATTATTGAAAATTTTATCAAATATAAGAATTTTCCCTGTGTTTCTTAATAGAATACTGTACAATCTCGCATGTTTAGAAAATTTGATATTTAATAAAGTAATAAGAAAGTAATGGATTTGCACATTGGTTACTGATTTATGGTATAACATGATCATCTGATGTGCATTACAAGTGAGCAGTACAAGTATAACTACAGATTCAATTACGGTAATTAAATTTTAATGTAGTAATTAGTCACATACACGTAAATTGAACAAATAATTCGTTTTAAGTTATAGTTAATTACTCTCATTCTAAAGTGGTTAATTGTTTCATTGGTTAACCTTTTTCTCTGAGTAAGGTGATTCGTCAATCCCTTGAATTGATTGTCATTAAGAAGACAAGGGTATTCTTCGTGACCTTTACTTTGATATCTTGCATTGATTGAAGAACTGTAGTACAAATTACACAGTTTCATCTACAGGAATTACAAATGTATTAGCTATTCCAGTATATACTCTCCCTTCTGAGTCAGCATTTAATACGAGCGGATGTGTACTATATGCATCGTGGATTTTGTTGAAACCATTTTATTGTTAAAACCCTTGTTTGCACCCAGAAATGGTTACTAGTTGGATTAACGTCATTTCGGTCCGAATAAAGAACAGAAGTTGGACAAGTTTTCGCACTTCAAGAAGTATTAATACAAAACATATTTATTATATCACCTGCATTTTTCATTATTTAAATAACATATTTGGTAAATTATTAATATAATTATTAAATAATAAATAACCTTTAATAAATTATTGAATTACCTTAATAAAATGTCAAATTGGAACTGTTTTTTATTACTTTGCTGCGTCCCACGAACACTTCTTTCTGACGGTGCTATACAGTTGATCCAAATGAGTTTACTACATTTTTTACTGCATTTTGAGAACTGTGAGTTTTTAATGACCTCGACGTCGGCGAGTCGTATGGCCGTAATTAAAAGAAAAGAACATACTCACAGACTACACGGAAAATCTCACTCTTGACAGTTCACGAGCCCCTTGAAAATGACATAACACACCTGGACGAGTAAAAGTTCGTATAAAGTAGTTTTTTTTAATGTATCCACAACCACAGTTGAATTGACGTCTCGCCTCGACATGGACACGCGGTGGTTTCATCATTGCGCTGCACAAACCACGATAAGTCTTCAACTCACTTCTCTAGCAACTTCACTCTATATTCAACTCCACATTTCCATCCGTGTAATAAATAATACGCCACATGCAACGATTAAGCAGCTACACGGATCTTGCATTCTCTGAGTCGGCTCTTCATCTTTCTTTTTCTCCACATTACACTTAATAATAATAAAATGACACATTCCTTTGCGTCAAAATAAAACATAATTTTCTGTACTACGTTAATGGTTAATAGTGTTCAGGAACCTGTCAACACATATAAATGGATAGATAATTTGACAGGTAGTCACACTCCAACCGAATTATGGAAATAGGCGTAAACCATTTATTAAATAACGTGAAAGTCCTCCCAACTTCATAGTCATATTATGGGAGTTGAAATTGGTTTGGGATTTGTACGGTGGGAATGAAATACAATGAACTAATGCAACGGAATGGACAAGAGCCACATTATTATTTTCTCAGGAACGAACGTTTACTATCATATTAGTTAAATATCACTCTAGTATATTCAGTAATTATTACTGAAGAAAAATATAACATTTTTAAGGTGTTTCCCCCGATTTTTAACATTAAAGCGCACATGAATATATGAGATTTTCTAATTTCTTTTTTGTTGTTGGAGCCTTTTTTAGAGAGTGAAAATGCGTCTTTGTAAGTGGTTATTTATGAATGTACACAGATTGCTTTAATTATATCTGGAGAAAGTTCAAAGATATATTTTAAGAGAAGTAAAACACTCACCTCCTCCCTTAGAAGTATTTGTAACATTTTGTGGTTGTGGTGCCTTAATGCCAAATGCAATGGTGTCTCTTCTAGTTCGTTCCTTACATTAACGTTTGCAGATTGACTCACAAGTAGAACCACAGTCGCTTCGTTGCCTCTCTTCACTGCCAAATGGAGGGCAGTCATCTGCACAGAAGTCAACAACAATTGATTACACAGTTGTTCAGTAAAATGTTGCATGAACAAGTGTTTTTAATCTTCTGCTTGGAATAATGAAATATACAGGTTAGAATATGTATGAGAATGATCGTATTGATGCGAGAAACAATAACACATTTTGAACTTTTTCATTTTAAATCTAGTGGAAGGGGTCTTCTTTGTTAATGTGGCTTTCTCTTATTATAAATCTTTCGCCTAAATAAAACTTACTATAGCATATATAAAAATACAAATACCATTAACTTAATATCTCTTTTAAAAATAAATAGTTCAATAAACATCTTTCTCACTTTAACTCACGAAAGTGTATAGTTTTGTTTACTCCAAAGGATTATGAAAACGCTGTATATCGATATGCTTTATTACATGTGGTGAGGCGGACTCAAATGTCCCGCGCATCGGAAGTGCTTGCCTAAGAGATGCATGGGTCACGATATAAATACGCCAGACATAGGCACTCCGTCAGTATTGTTGCCTCGTCGCTAGTCAGACTACACAAACTCAAAGCTCCACCTTCCCTAACGTAAGAAGCCGACGTCGCCCCGACAATTTTACGAGACTTTGGTGGTATGTATTCTGTGTACGTCGGTAGCTTGCTGCAAAAAACAAAAATCTCTGCTTGGAGATCAGAGGAACAGATAACATTCAAATTTAATTGGTATTCAATTTGAAAAATAATGGTTATTGAAATCATTACTAGAAATGGCACATTAGTATACGTAATAAATTACTTCAATAGTACAAATCATAAAAGGAGGATATCATTTCACAACTGAATCTAAAAGAACGAAACAAATTAAAATGGTGTTGGATGATTTATGAATTTAATAATACGAGTGAAGGCAATCCAATTACAAATATCTGGCAAGGTATGAAATTTCGAGAATATATCACTCAATGAAGCAATGATTGACCGAAATCAGTGCGTTCGAAGAAATGTCATGAACATGTATTTAGCATGTAACAATTATCTCACGTAATAAAATTNAAATTTCGAGATTATATCACTCAATGAAGCAATGACTGACCGAAATCAGTGCGTTCGAAGAAATGTCATGAACATGTATTTAGCATGTAACAATTATCTCACGTAATAAAATTGTTTATCTGTCTTAAAATTCTAATTCAAAATGTGTTGCAATGCACATATTTGAATTGTTATAATGTTTCAAATGCATTTAATATTTCATGGCTGCAATGACAGACACGAATGTGAATTGACTCTATGACGCAAGAAAATATGCAAAAGTTCTTACTTAGACACAAAATGGAATATAGAATAGAACACCTGGCCATGCATTAATAAATTCGAATGCATACTGAATTACAATACCGTACCGCGTCCTTTTAATGAAATCCACAGACACATATCAATTTCCCCCTTGTTTAAGAGGCAAAATGGTAAGCAGTTGTTTCAAAGTTCATTATGTCGAGTCAAAATATGTAACTCTGAAACATTTGAGCGCATGTACGCTTTCGCCACATCATGACGCAAGGTTTGACGTCATGAGAGACGCTCCGACGATGTTCGCGCGGAGAAAAGATTTCCGTGAATGAAGTCAACCGCCGTATGGACCAGAAGACGAGATAGAGGGTGCGTTCTCATAAATTATACATTACAGTTGATAAATGTCTCATAGCGTGACAGGCCTTTTCTCTGACATGAGTGTCTCTGTTATTTCTGTTATTATTCTCAAAAATTATTGTTAATAATCTAAAAAATGGATTTGAGTTATTGTGTAAAGAATATTTGTTTATATTTTTCACTTATACCATTATTTAAGGGATAGAAAGGAATGCCGGAGCTAGAGTCACATGTCTGTTAATTATTTACCTGCTTTGGCCAGGTGGAGCAAGTGTCCCTGAGATAACACGTGTGTAGGAGTAAGAGTCCGAGCAATTTCTTTTCATAAAGTATTTTCTCCAGGGAGGAGTGAGGGTCTACGCGCGGAGTTTTATTAATGCTGCGATTCTTACTTCACCTCTGCGGAGCACTAAATCCATGGCTACCAGTCAATCGGCACAAGAAACTCTGACAACTCCAGATCATTAAATAGTATATTATTCCGAGTCCGTGTTATTTCAAAGTTAACTCTATGTGAAAAGAGGACGCGAAAAAATTCATTACTAAAATGAATAATTATACTTCTAAACTTGTAAGATTTCGAGTTTCTATCGTGAAAAACTATAAAATTGCATTCTTTTGTTCCCAAAACATATTTTAAGGACGACACGTAATAAATGTTACTTTTTTTTAAATTTAAAAATCAAATTATACTGTCATTGATTTTTGAAATTCTTAGCGGAAAATGTTCCAAAAACCTGAATTTTTATTACATTAAATTTTATTGAACGTTTTTCATAATATATAAAAATACAGCCGTTTAAAACAAATTTTATTTATTATTAATATCGTTAAATAAATAAAAATAAATCTTTAAATTTAATGTAACCGGCATTTTTAATATTCGAATACATAGGTATTTCCATGTGGCGTATACTTCTGTACAAATTGCACATTTATTGAATTGTTTTAATCCTGTGATAAGAATAATTTTTTGTATAATTATATATGTGTTCAAATAAAAATAAATATGCGTGTTTTGTTGCATATATTTTTTCAATGAAAAATGTTATATGTTAATACAACATATTAATATGTTCGCTTCGATTCTCTGGTCGAGCGTCTGCAGAAAGGACATTAGAGAACAATTTCAATTACGGAATTAATAAAATTGAGCTTGTCGTGTTATGTACTTAGTTTCAGTGTTTAGTTTTTCGGCAGTCTTAACATAGTTTTGCAAAACAATGAAGCTAATTCTTTAGATAACGGATTTATTTTTGAATACAATTCATGTTTTCAGAGCATACGTGTATGTATCCTTTCACGCAAAATTTCCTAACATGTTTCTGTTGATTTTTGTTTTGGTCATTCGTAAGGTAATTTATTATTTTATTTTGTAATATATTTAACACCAGGAGTATCTAACACGAAACACGTCTTGAAAAGGGTTCTTATGAGTAAGGATCGAAACATTGATGTACTTGAAGAAATAATACGTGACTGGTATCGTCGGAAAATTTATTTTGAATTACCAGTGTTTTCTTTCCATTAAATAACGATTCATTTTAGTACAGAATTCTTATAATTTTTTATTTAAAGCACGCCTAGTCTTAATTTTCTAATAAAACTTCCTTTTCGTAATTTAATGTTAAATAATGATAAAATTATCGAATAAATGATAATTACGTTAGTAATGGAAATAACCTGAGATAACATTTAGCCAATTCTGAGATGATCGATTATATAAATTGAAAAACGAGATGTATCTGTTCCCATTTGAGCTATTTTCTAAATATCTCACAAACCAATTGCGGTATCATCTCGGGTTTTTGAATGCAAACATTTTTTCTAAACATTTAAATTAACATGGGTTTGGATTTAAATTATTAGTACTTGAGAAGAAATAAAAATAAATGAATCCAGTTTTGTATTTATTAGAACTATATAATCCATAGCTTTTCATTTTCTTTTAAGTATATTTCCATCGCAGACTAGCGATTTTATCTTAAGGTCTTACTAATATAACAGTTTTCCATGCTGATTTTATTACACAATTCTAGATAATTATTTAGCTAGTTATTAAGTTGTATTTCAACTTTGTGTTATGCAAATCCGGGTTTTATTATTCCTTACTGGGGTTAACTATTTAGAGATTATGAGAAATCTTGCACTTATATAAATTGTTTTCTAAATTACTGTTTACAAGACTTCCATTGAAAGCTAAGCTTATTCATTGATAAATGAAGTCTCTCTTCATTCTTATTTCTTAATTAATTTTTTGCAAAAATCTGTGTCCGATTTTAATTTCAAGTCGTATTTTGCTCATGATAGAAACTTGAAAAGACATCAGAATAATAGGAATTGTTTATAGTACCAAGAGCTCAAGTTTTTGAAAAACGCAAAATGGCAATAGAAATATACTTGAACGGAAAATAATCTCAATTTTGGATTGTATAGTTAAGTAAATACAAAATATAAAAACCTTACTAGTTGGTGTGAATTGTACACTTTTACTAAATGATCATTATGAATGTTAACAATCACCAAAGCAACCAGATAAAATCCGAAATCAAAGCAATATAACGAGTTTCTCGCATTTACACAATCTCATAACAACAAATGATTTATTGATTAGTTTTGATAAGATATACATTTTTGTGTGATTTTCGCTAAAATAATTCGTTACATACTCTTTAACTGCATGACAATATAATTTTTTAAATTTTTACAAAGACTTTATTTTAATAATATTTTAAGATAAGTATCTATCAAATAAATAAGTACTTTCTCGAATAAATAACATTTTGTCCAATTAGAAATGTAGCGTTGTTTACTAGTTGACGGGTGAGGCAAGTGGAGACAACGATGACGGTGGGGTAGACAGAAGATTTCTTTGGCCGATTGACAGGAATTCATGGGTTAAGTGCTCTCCGGAGGCGGACTAAGAATCGCAGCATTAATGAGATTCCAAAGTCAGACTCTCACTCCGCACTCCCGAAAATGTTTTACGACGAGACAAAGTGCATCTCAATATATAACGAAGATAAACATAATATAAACTTTTATGAACATTAACGTGATACCTTGAATCAACTAGGGTATGCATATGTATATATAACGATCGAAGTGATTCAAGGGCGCATTTTAATGTTCATATTCATCTATAATATGTTACACCCGTTAATATGTGGTATAATGTTATTTTAAAGTTTTTCGAAATAATTATCAGTAATGTATTAGCATTTGCTTTAATTTAAAATGTTTCTAAAACTAAAAGGACATACTTTGTTCTCCTAATTAGAGAGAAGAAATATCAAAAGTACAATTACCTTATTATAATCGTCAGGTATGTCTTCCACTTCGTTCTTAAGAAGCGTCTCCACGATGCTCGTATGACTTCCTTCTTAGCCATTAGCCGCTTTACGCAGCGCTTCGCTCAAAGTCTTGGGCGGAAAATCCCCCTGACGCAACAACTCTGCAACAATTCTGTGGCAACCGTTTTCTGCAGCTGCTTTTAGAGCAACGCAACGCCATGGTTCGACAACTGCTTTCTCCTCGAGGGACAGAGGGAAGTCATACTGCAAAGGAAAATTATTTATGTCAGATCTCATCCTACACACTTTTTTTTAGTCTTAATACTACAATAAACTATTTTATATAACATTTTGTATAGCTGAGACAATTAATTTCTTTAATAAAAGAAATTTACTATTTAATTCAACAGTTTTTAATTTATAGACAAATTTTGTTGAATATTTCAACTTATTTTCAAAAATAAAATATTCCTAGAATATATCAATACAACTTCGAAGGTCAAAATGATATAAAAACTCAGCTTAATGAACTATTTATATAGTTAGCACGTTGATAACATTTTAACATTAATATTTACCTTTACCGTTTTGTATTAAAATGTCTAAATATCTTACAAAGTAACTTCCAAATGTAAACAAATTGATGTTCCTATTAAACCTTTAATGTTATGAATGATGTGATTATAAGTGACTTAATTATCACGTACTATAAAGATATTCTGGCTATGATAATAAAATACTTATAACTCATTAATCACAAAAATAAACTGTAAACAATATAAAGAGAAAACTAATTTTAAATCTCGAATAGAATGAAGATATCAAACGCTGTTCACTACCTTGTAAGCCCACTGCACGTACTGTCCCCACTTCCATTGGAGCATGGAGTCTTGTTCGTGCCAATGCTCCCTTCCCCAGCTTCGCTCTTCCATTAGGCGTTGCACTAGTTTCATATCTCTCCTCCACGCAGCCGCATGAAGGGGCCATTCTTCCGCCAACATGTCCTGAAGGAATAACTGTATTCTGCTTTCATGTCCTTTGAACTCAATCAATATTAACACGAATTTTCTAGCGCCGTACGTCTTCGTGTTTGAGAAGATCCACCAGGCAGCAAAGTACTCCGCAAACGTTTGGTGGCTGAATGAAATACTTTCTCCAACCAAACCAAACCGAACTTTTCACTTCCTAATAATAAGGATTTGTCATTAGCTATATATTGTTTGTATTCTTGGATCGGTAATTGCGGAGCATATGGATCATCTTCAAACTGAAACATTAAAAATATCACTTTTAGAACGCAGATATTAACAAAAAATATCCAGAGAGGGAAATGGTGTAATAAATTAAATATTATGAGATTTTTCATTCATATTTGTCTCGATTGAGCGTTTGATAGGTTCATACAGACAAGGAATGATCGTGACGTTGGTTGACGACTAACAAAACTATTGGCTGAGTAGGAGTCCTTAATGAGCAAGATTGTTCTTACGATGACTCTAGACCACGAGTATATTAGTTCTGCGAACAGAGGTGAGTTGATTGAGGATATTTTGGTTGGACTAGTTAAAAAGAATCGGTGGTGTGGATGGGAACGAAGCAGTAGATAGTAATGCATTTTGACCTTGGAGGTGGTGTCGATCGGAGGCAAGATAAACAATCGATTCCCTATAATGGATTCTAACACCAAGGATTCATAGTGCTTCAAAGGCATAGCAAAATGGAGACCAGTCCTCCATTCCTTGGTCTTCTACGATCTTTTATAAGCCTCGTAGGTCTACTTTGTGGTTTTCCTGGCTATTTTTTCCTTGTGACTCTAGTANACTGTAGACCACGAGTATATCAGTTCTGCGAACAGAGGTGAGTTGATTGAGGATCTTTTGGTTGGACTAGTTGAAAAGAATCGGTGGTGTGGATGGGAACGAAGCAGTAGAAAGTAATGCATTTTGACCATGGAGGTGGTGTCGATCGGAGGCAAGATAAACAATCGATTCCCTATAATGGATTCTAACACCGAGGATTCATAGTGCTTCAAAGGCATAGCAAAATGGAGACCAGTCCTCCATTCCTTGGTCTTCTACGATCTTTTATAAGCCTCGTAGGTCTACTTTGTGGTTTTCCTGGCTATTTTTTCCTTGTGACTCTAGTATTTTGCTCCGTCATAAGAAATTTTGTTCGACTTGAAAACTTTAATGTTATCAAGAGGGTTTTATTAAACTCAAGAAAGAAAAATAAGAAAACAAATATTTGAATAAATTATTTTTTGTCAATTACAGAGGTAACAGTTGTAATAAATTATTTATCTCTTCAAACGTCTTTTGCGAAAAAAATTATTCAAGGAGCGCAAAAAAAAAGCTTTTTAATCAAATTAAGCGTATTCGATTTGTAATTTGCAGTAATGATTATTTGAGGTATATCTCTAAACAAGTTTCCCGTAAAAATAACATTAAATGTAGTAAGAAACATTACCAAGAACACAACAGCACACTTCTGAAAATTCCTTTCAAAGTCAACTAAAGGTACATTTTCCGAGACAATTGAGAATTTATCTTCGTATTGTGTACGTTTCTGTTCGATGAATTTTTCGTACAGTTTCAGCAGAGTGAAATTACTTTCAAAGTCAGTGTCTGGAGAAGAAAGAAATACAACAATTAGGTACATCGCATGAAGAAATAAGCAGCGTTTGTGCATGAAAAGAAAGAAACATGTACTGCCATATCATATAATTGAATTGAGACGTGATCTTAAAAAATCCTTATAACCATATTAGTTATAACAAAAAAAATAATTTTAAGGCATTATCGATCACAAAGGTTAAATTTCCTTAGGCTAGCTCATTTTGAACTTAATTCTAGTTCCTAGAAACGAAACAGGAAGTGAAATATCTTTGGTTAACACAAATTTCCATGGATAGAACGAAGACGAAATACCTCAGAATAATATCAGAAAAAGGTTCTCGAATTGTTGAAATAATAATTATGTTATGAAAAAAAATTTTAAGATCAAGAAAAAAACAACGATATCTCATAATACAATTACACAATATCCCTAAGAGCGTAAATTTTGAAGTTCTTAGAGCAAATCTATTCATCGACTGGTGTAAGGTGTGTGCTTTGAACGTAAAGGAAGAAGTTTTATAACCATGAATATATTTTTCTCATGATACTTGCATGGGAAAATCTTCGTCAAGTGGGCAGAATTGTATGAACTGATTGAAAAATTTGCTCGAAAAAATTCATTGAATTCTATTCCTAAAAGTAAATACTCGAAGAAATTATCAGCCTTAATATGCGATCTACTATTTTGTACAGTCAATAAACTTTTAATCACTTATTAGGAAAAATGCTCTCTATTTTTTCAAGATCTCTTACATACTAGTGTTTTCTTAAAGAGATTTACAAATTTGTTTACGTTATTGGAAATTTTGATATTTATCCAAATATGCACATAATTTTTAATCAGACTATTTTTTAGACGATAAATTGGAAACTTCAAAACGAAGTTTTTTATAATAAAAATGTGTCTAATGTTTCTCTCATTTTATTCTTTTTCAACTCAAAAACATGTTTTTTTACATATTTTAAAATATTTTCATTTCTTTGAATATACGCGTGTTTGTGGTCAAAAATTAAATAAAAATAAAATATTGAATACTTATTTTTCATTCAATAAATGTAATATGTCTCAATCAAAAGTATTCAACCGAAACAATATGTGCAGATTATTATTTCCCACGTAAAAAACCTGTTTGTTAGCAGGATATGGAGTCGCGCCAGAGTTAACTGTGTAATCCTGCACGCGGGCTAATCACGACACAACTCACCCTCCAATTTTATTGTGTTTGGAGAGCAATAATTTATAATTAACTGCGGTATTTATACACATCAGCATACCTTTATTTGTGTTGAATATTTGACAAGTCATGACTAAGTGTAGTGGCGTTGTCAGAAAGCCTTTTGTCTTCGCCATGAGATTCATTATCTTCTCAGTCCTTTTATCCTTTTCGCTTTCACTGACTACAGTCAAGTGAGTGCGGATGAAACGTTTTTGTTCCTTTGTAGTAAGAGGATACAGAGTCAGTGGCGGCGACTGTAGCACGAGCCGCAGAGACGTTTCCATCTACGGACAGACAATCGGCGATTGCAGCATTGCCAAATTATAAAATAAAGCAAATGACACATATCGAAACATAGTAATTTGGCTAGACAAATAAAAGCGGAATGTAAATATATTGAAAGACTCTCTGCCTACATAGCCTCAGATTTCACATTATCCAGTAAATTTATAGTGTGAATTTTTTGTATAATGTGCTTAGTATAAATAGACAGACAATTAAAATCTGAGTATGGACACGGATTTTGGACAAAATTGATCCATTTCGGGCCAATTTTTGAATGACATCAAATGTGTTACGTAGAAGATAAACATGCTTCGCGACGTACTATTTTTGTCCATTTTTGTTACTCACGTTTTAAGTCATATCTGTATAAAACATAGGAAAAAAGAATAATGTTTAAGAATTTGATGATGCTTCTTTAAAATCTGCAGTTAATACTCGTTGAGACGAGTTTATATGAGTGATGTTGGTATTTCGTAAGGAGTTTGTTTATAATAATAAGTTCTTAAGTATTGCAGATTGAAATATAGTATTGATTAAAAGTGTGGATGAAATGTGGAAAATATATCGAAGACTTAAAAGAAAATGTCGTATATGGGACGTGTACTTGACATACGACGACCTTTGAAATTGAATATCTTACAGGAAGTTGGTCACCGAGTGACCTAAAATAATCAGGATAGCGTTGTTGGTGTGCCAAAAGTTGCTTACAGTTAAAACATGCTAAACATTGTTCTTTGCTTTTTCAAAAAAAGTATGGGGAACTTCTTCGTTTACTTAAAAATTATTTAGCAATTTGAAATCCAAGGATCCATGGGAATTGTATCCTAAAAAGTAACTTACTATAAATTAAGGCAGCTCCGGCGATATTTCTGTAGTGTTAAAATAACTATATCAAGGAAGATAAGTTGGAGCACGCATAAACTATTAGCAGGGAAAACTAGCATTCGCCGAATAAATAAAAAAACGCATTTCCACCAAATTAAAAGGATAAAAGAGGGATCTAATACGTACCGTCGTACCAAGACTAGTGAATATAGGATTATTGGGAGTACAATCAGTCGAGGAAAACACGTAGCAGTTATACATGCATTCATGAGTAAACGCTAGTAACTTGCGGAAACAAGAGATACTGAGATGCAACAATAAGGATTTTTATAGAGGTTAGTGATCAGAAATTAGTGGAGAGTAGAAAAACGTACGTGCACTATACGGAATTGCTATAATATGGAGAGGGGTTTACAAGAAACTAAGTTTGTTGGAAATTGAATAAGGCGGTTCAACAGAAGACATGTGTTTGGGAAATGTACGAATTGAAATTAAGTGAAATAACACAAGCTCGAAAGAAGATAGCAAAGCGGAACAAGAAGGGACATCAGTGGAGTAAATGTGTACAGATCTAGTGCCTTACTGAAAAATAGGGCAATAAACATACACGCGTGCCGCCCGTGAAGAATATCGGTCAAAAAAGTGTGTTCAGACATTTTTAAAATACCTGAATATTAGACAAAAAATCTATAAACTACATATTATTTGTGCCAATTGAGTGACAAATCTCGATTGTTGAGCTTTCATTATTTTTTTTTTTTTGAATTCTCATAGGTCTGTTTAAAATTGACCCCTTTGAGTTTAAAAACTGAATAAAATGGTTAAACATAGTACTACCTAATTATTTATCCTGGAATCCACGAGACTACATTCTTTCTCTCCCCGCCAGAACAATTCATATCCTCCAATTATTCTAACTGCCTTCACCGCAGCTCCCCAGAATACAATGAGAGTAACCCATACACGGCGCCGCGCCGACAACGTCTCCGATGTTTCGATCATGTATTCTAACCGCGTTCATCGGCCCACCAGGATACCGCGACCGTAACTCATGCAACCAGCCCGCGAGGCTTCTCGGTCAATCCCGCTCCTCACACCGCAGCATCGTTTTGGCTGCGAACTGCACTCCAACTGTTCAACCTACATCATATAGCGCTCCACACTATCGCAGCTCCTCATTTCTGTTTTGGTATTTTTGTCTCACCTCTTTATTTTATGTTTTATGCATGATTCATGTCATTAAAAAGTTTTGTTTGCATATCTCTGGTTCAACCACACCTTATCTACCTTCCTCATTTTCTGTAATTTGCCTGTACATTTATGATACTTCGAACATCACCTCATACTTGCTGTACAAGGAATTTTACCTAAAAATTTATGTACAACGGGAATAGTGACTATTTCGTCTATGAAAAATTAGTGAGAATTAGAAGACGTGAGAAAACTGTGGAAAAATAATAAAATAGAAAAAATAAAAAAAAATTATACTAGTGACGTTAGAAAAATGTAGTACAGCAACATCAACTCACAGGTGAATACTGCACGACAAAGGACGAGGAGGAAAATAAATGGAAAAGAGAAAGAAAGCAGGAGTAAAGGACAGGAAGGTGGGGACGGAATCATTGGATATGAGAAAAAAATGTACGAGGATGTGCAAGAGGTATTGGAAAGAGATACGCTTAGACAATTAATTCTTAAGGCAAATACAGAAGGTCGCGTAATAGAATAAGGGATATCTTGAAGGATATAGGTGAAGCAAGGAAAGAGAACAGAATGGTGCATGTGAGGATAAAGGAATTAGAGGAATGGGATAACGATGTTGAAATAATGGCAAAGTTAGGGAAGAAACTAGAAGATGTAATATAACAGCAGATAGTAAGGATATAATATTTGTGTGTGAATACTTGAAAGAGAAGGAAAGATATGAGGAAGAATTTCTTATTTTGTGTAGCCTGCTAACTGAAAATGGAACAAGTATAGTTTTTTGTCAAGATGGAAACGGTAGATCAAAATTATGAAGTGAAAAAAATGGAAATGGAAGAATATTGCAAGGGATAATATTTAGACAAGGTTTAGTAGTTCAAAATAGAGACGAAGTGGTTTTCGATGGAGGGCATGGACAGTCGATATTAGACTTAACGCAGACAAAGAATAGGGAGGATAGTTGTGATTATGATTGGTGTTACATTTCGTAACATAACGTTTCACAAAGTTACACAACAGTCAACAGCCGTCAGTTCACGAAGAAATTACTGATTCCCATTTTTGAAAACTTGTAACGTACATTTTCAAACGTTTGCCGCAAAGATTCATCTATCCGAAGCGTCCGTGCACACATTAATTAATGATTCCCCTTTTTGATGCGTCTCAGAGTACCAACGGACACATGAATCAGTGTTCCGACCCACCTCACTCACGCGTGATTTATTTCCAGAAGCTTCTAATAGTAGTAACCTTGCAGAACGAGTGATTGCATTAGTGTCTTCCATTATACAAATACAATTTTGGTTGGGAGAAAAGATAACAAATTAAAGAGGTTAAAGAAATCCCACACGTGAAACTTTAGATAGATATTATTTTAGTAATTCTAAACAATAAACACCACCAAAGAAAAGTATAATAAAGATAAAGGGTCATTTAGCAACGCAAGCATAATGAAAATGCAACAATTAAAAAAGAGATTATAGCACGACATAAGTTCTAAGTGTCTGTAAACAAAATTATGTAATTATCTCGTAAAGTGTAATATAAATTTATAAACCACAAATGTAATCTGTTAAAAACATGTCAGAAGAAATGTCACTCTATAATTGCATCCCTGTGTCAAAGTCGGTTAGCAACATATTACTGCAGCGTTGTTTGAACACTGTTAATCAGGACTTCGGGTGGAATAGCCGTGTTACTCAATATAGCAGTCCCGACATACAAAGAAGTAAACGATGAGTTATTTAATTATCAGTTTGAGGTAAAGAACAGTGATTAGACAAGAAAAGTGAATCATTTATAAGGGTTAAGGTTATTGAAAAGCCAGTGAAAGAAAATTGAATTATAGAATTATCAGTTTCAACAAAGAACAGTGAATAGCAAAGAAAATAGAACAGTGAAAGTTATAAAATAAATTTAAAGTGAGTGAAATAAGCACTATTCGAATGGAAATTGAAAACAGTGAAATTTACAAATTGCGATGCATGGAAATTAGCAGGTCAAACATAAATGTGACTATTTAAAGCAAAGTATCGAATTCTTGAAAAAAAAATTGCTCCTCTCAAACCAGCAAGTTGTCAGTTTCAATGTGGTAATATTCTATGTATCACGTTTTTCTACCACCTGGATCAAGGAAACTACACAACAAGTGGAAAAGAAGACATCTCAGTTTGGGCCCATGAAATGCTTTTTAAAGCAGTCATAAACATTTGAGTCACAAACACATTACTAAAGATCTTCCAAATTATAAAGCAAGCTGGTAATTATAAATACACCAAAGAGAATTATCACGAAGAAAGAATTTATTTTAGTTTGATATTATATCGTGTAATGTTTTTTAATTGTCATTGTATTATATATTTATGTCTAATCATACCCATTCAGAGTCAAAGTAAATAGGAACCGTCCATTTCAAATCTCAAAATCATTGTATTTAGCAAGTGATTTACTAATTATTTATTGAATAAATTTATTATTTATTTTACATATTTTCTTGAATGTCTACCGTCGAAGTAGTTGTCCTCCGGAATTGAAGTTCACTTGCCCCCTCATCCAAAAATATGATTTTGTTAACTTTGCTGAGCTCTCCGACGTTACCAACGTGGGCAACTCACCAATTAACATACTGCGCGTGCAATAACGTCTGATCACAGGGAATAATATCTTAAATAAGAGGAACATGCAGACCACAGAGGGAAGTGGGGTAAAGAAATTTGAGAAAAGTAAATTGGGGAAAGTATAGAAAAAGAATGAAAGATGAAATATGGGTAGGAAATGATGTAACAATAAAAGAGCACTTAGATCAGTTGTAATTAAATAGAAGAAAGAGTATTAGAGATATGTAATAAATTGTGTCAAGAACATCAGTTAGATATGCTACAAACAAAACGGTAGGCATCAAAACAGGAAACCAGCGATACGATGAAATGGAGAGAAAATTTATCATTCTTTGGTAAGGTTAGGGTCCACAAAGTTCAATTTAGAAAGACATCTACCACAGCTCTATAGAGGTATGATACTACCAGTTATTACTATAGTTATTAAACTTCGTCAAGGGTATTAAAACACATTAAAAAGCAAAAGAAATTGGAGCAATTGCAGAGGTTATGTCTCCTACAATTTGGCAGAACGTATCGAACAGTTTCGGGAGAAGCATTGAATGTGTTAGTAGAGGTTAAAACAATCGATCTTAGTTTGAAAAAAATGTAAGTAAAAATGCGTCGATCTGGACAGATAGAAATCGATGGATAAACGATAACAAACGAAACTAAGGGATGAAAGAGGACAAGAATTTATAAATTATCAGAGGTATGGCAAGTGAGTTGGAACGTAGCAAGGAAAGGAAGGAAAACGTACGAGTTTATTCAGAATGTCACAAATGCACTCGTGAATCATAAATAGTTTAACCCCGGATGTGCAGCGGCGTAGTTTCTCACCTATCATGGAGATTCAACGGAATACCTGAAAAGATACCACATTACAGTTGACAGCAGGTGCATGTGTGGTGAGAGAGAAGAAACGCGAGAACATGTTTTTTGGGAATGTCCCTTCTATGGAGAAGGACGTGCAACATACATCCCAAGAATGACAACACAAGAAGTGCGTGTAGCATTAGGGAAAGAAATGATAAGAACAGAGAAGATTTACAAAATTTTCAAAGACTTTATAGATGAAATAAGATTAATAAAAGATGTAATGAAAAAATGTCAGGGAAACACAGACAGTAGAATTGACCTATAAATTAGAAGATATGATGTGGACAATGTCTAATGTTACAAATGAATTATGAAAATATTATTAGTAATTACTAGATATGTATTTTGAATGTCATTGGAAGCTGTGTAATGTCGTATACGCAACATATCATTAAAAAATTTAAAGACTTTATAGCAGTTTTCTAGCGCGTAATTTACTCAGTCGAATTTTTTTGAAAATAAACTGATTACCTCGCGGTTTCCCTGTCTCTCAGTCTAATTCATGAGATACACAGATTTTACCTCTGGGCGCGTGGTCACCCACACACGTCTCACTGGCTGTTCCAGAAGCTTCTTCAAGAGGAGGATAGTAATCTTTTCAAAAGCGGCGGGGGCCATCTCATCGACCCCATCAATGAGGACAGACATTGCGCCCTCTTTCTTGATGGAAGATTCGAGGTAGCGCCGCGCCGACCCCGTCTCCGCCCCCGCCGCCGCCGCCAACAACTCCACCACTTGATCCACTGTCACCTCTGTGGAGAAATAAAGAAATACTACTGTGTATTTTTGGTCAAAAAAGCAATGAAACAAATATTGATTATTTCCATACGGGAAAAATAAACAAACGGAGTTGATAAATATTCATAGAGAAACCCATGGAGAGAAGAATCACACCTAAAACTTGAACTGTGTGGTCTACAAGCTGATGTGTTTCCACATACCATACAAGAAAAGGGCTCACATTTCTTTAAACTGCTATCTAGTAAAAAATATCCAAACTAAGACAATTTCCTCTCAAAATGACTTCAGTGTTTGTGAGCAATGACATACGTGGAAGTGTTTTTCCTTCTATAAAATATATTAATAATCCTTTAAAAATAAGTTCAGAAGTAATGCTTGCTGTAGCAAAACTTTTGAGAGTAGCGACAACTGATCTCGAGGTAGATGTTGCTGATCGCCCTCTGTATTCCACTACATTTATAATTTCAGTTTCTCTTTCGGTTATCTTTTTATCATGCTGCCATTTTATTTTGATTCAAAAATTATTACTTAATTTTTTTCTTTTGCTTTTGTAGGATTTGTTTAAGTAACATTAATTTCATTAAGACTTTAGGGTTTTTTGTTTTTTTATGTTGATTAAAATAAACTTACTTTTTGAGTGTTCTTCATTAAAAATATTTCATTGTATAGAATTGTTTGTTTAAAATAAACTTTATTTATTATTTGTAATGCTAAAATAGGTTTTTATGCAATAAAATGTTTAAAAAAATTAAATTAAACTCGGGAAATTATTTTATACTTTTTTTATACTGGCAGAATTGTATAAATATTAGCCTTTTATTAAAGTACGGAGCTCAATCATCTCCGAAGTTTCCAATTTGGCCCCGAAGCCCTTAAAGTTGAAAACCCTTGCTCTAAAATGATAGGCACAATAAGTGGGAATTGCTTTGGAAATCATATAGATTTTTTTATTAACGTGTTTTAAATTATTTTGTTGAAACAAAGCGATGTTTAATGATATTTTACTCTGTAAATACAGTTACTCATCCTGATGTTTTCAGTGAACTCACCGGTTTGATTTTTCCATTTTCTTAAGAGATCTTGATGTTTGAGAATCTTCACCAAGATAACCCATTGCGTCGGACATTTTTTCTGCAATTGTGAAGCGAAGCATGAAATTGTCGTGGTCTTTCCACATCCAGCTGGACCTGAAAGTAAGTTAGGGAGAAAAAAATTAAATACGCTTATTTGGAAGAAATCAAAATTTTGTTTTGTAGTATCAATAGAAAATACACTTGGAAATATTTAGATTGATTGCAAGTATTCATTCATAATATTCAGTGTATTGGGTTCGATTAATGTGTGTAGGATTTTAAAATATGACTGAATAATCGTCAATTCAATTCCTGATGTACATCAAGTCATATGGTTCATTTGTGTAAAGAAACCCGGTGTCACTTGCAGTCACTCGATGTTCGTTGAGAAACTTACCCACGAGGAGAGATCTCTTCGAGTCTTCTAAAGACGTCACAGAGCGATGAAGACAAACAGGTTTCTTCACGTCACATTCTTTGCTAAGAGGAAAGACAAAGTCCTCCATTGTTTCCTGGGGAGAAAAAGTTTCTTAAAAATATACATTTGCAATCTTAATAATTTAAATGTAAAATTATGAGATGAAAAATATTTCTATGTAGATTAGTATTGTTTAAACTGGTACGTTATTAATACCATATATAGATTTATTTTACCGCGTGTAGGCTTCGTACCTTAGTATTCAATTTAACTCAAATATATCCAACTGATAATGTCACACACACACTCACTCATTAACTGGTTTGAATTATGAGGCATTTGCTAATTACGTATGAAGGTGAGACAGAAATTATTGGAATCTTCTTGAAATCCAATGAAGGATGCCATTTCGGTGCATCCTGAAATATTGACTCGTTCATTTTCAAAACAGGGCGGCAGCCATTATCTAATCTGATTTTAATTACACTCACCAATTGTTCGGAGCGTTTATTCATGCCATTCGTCACCCTTAAGGCTATACTTCTGATACCGATCTCTCTTGACTGCAATTTTTAGAAATCCCATGCTATACTGCAGATCACAATTGACTGAACCATTAAACATTCATTTCTATAAGACGACTCATGTACCATCTATAGTAGACAAATAAATTAAAATTTAAGCACACGTATACGACGTCTCTCTACCGACATGGCAGATAACCCAAATATTTTGAAAGCATTTACTTGTTTTCCAAACGAATCCCTCCACATGAGACGCACATCTTCCACTTTGGTTCCACTAAGGAACTCTACGAGGTGGACGGCTGGCGCTGACTTTTCCCTCGCTATGGCCTCCAGGGACTCTTTGCAGACTTTAGAAGACGTTTCTCCTTGGAAATTGAGAACTTTCCACCTGCAAAGGCAAATTGTTGATTAGTTGACAGAGACGATATATAAAGGGAACTAATGCATAAAACGGCCAATAACTTTATTAAAAATAACAAATTTTGCTCATTCAAATAGACAGTGCTTCAAACCGTCAAAAATGGTATCAGAATTTTGAATATATATAAAGGCATATGAGGCATTTGAAGAAAGCGACATATTAATGAAAAAGGAAAGAAGTAGTACATAAATAAGGAAGAACGACGTAAAAATAATAATAAATTTATTGTCAAAAAAGTAGTACAAACTGCGTATGACCACGTGGAGGACAATAAATTAATTTACTCTCCGGAAGGAAGCAACGGACCATCCCATCAATTCCGATCAAGGGCTCTAAGGCAGAGGCGGATTCAAAAATTTCAGAAAAAATTCCTAGATAAGACAAAAAGCTAGCTACGAGTTATAATACTAATAGAATGTCAATATGTTTGTAATTTAACGCAAAAAAATAACATGTACAAATCTTATATCAAACTATAGATGTAAGAGTATAGTGTTTAAAAATCATAAGAATTGAAATAACACTAAATTCACGATTTATTGTTACAATAAACACGCCCCTAGACAAAGACTAGAGAACCTGTATAAGAAATCCGCCTCTTTCTGAAGGAAAACCGGAGCGAAACCCCGGCCCGGATGGGATTATACACATAAAACAGAATTAATGTACACAACCGTGTCAAAGTTGGGTACACATAAAACTAAATTAATGAAAGCCATAAGACAACACAATACTGTAAGAAAATAGTTTTTGAAATGGTTATAAGTTATTTAAAAAGTGCTACAACAATGGCGTGATAAAGTACAAGACGGATTGTATTATTATTAAAACCAATAAATTCCTTTACAGTGTAGGAGCACTGGTGCAGGAGGAAGTTTTTAACCGCGGATTTGAAGAGATTCAATTTCATAATATTTTTCATATTCTAGGGGAAGGAATTATATAGAATGATTCCCGAATAATATGGTCCTTTTTGGCAAAGAGTGGTTGAAACGATGAATATAATTACTATTGCGAGTATTGTGTTCTTGAACGAGACTGTTTCGTATGAAGCAAGGGTAGTACTTCAATAATTCGTCCCTAACAAACACGACTGTTTCATAAATATAAATGCAGGGAAGTGTTAAGATATTTAATTCCATGAATAAGGGTTTACAAGAGTTTCGGGGGTGAGAATAAAACATTATCCTAACTATCCTCTTCTGAATTCTGAATGTTTGAACATTCTGACGTAATAGACAAGAAGTAATGACCGCAGTAAGCCCATACCTCCCCGTGCTTAAGTACCACAATGATGAGCAGCTATATCATTTGACATCAATCGAGGGAATATTGTTTAATAACAAAAAGAGAATTCACAGATGTGAATACATGATTAATATGTTTGGAGCAGAAACATTTCGTGCAACTGTAATAAAAGGGTCAAATGCAAAGGCTGGTGAGGATGGTACTAAGAAGTAGGCCCTTTAAGTATTTTAAGTGAATAACTCTACAGCCTTTAAATTACTCTAAATTTTATATTGCATTCAGTATTCCAATATTGCCAACTTCCTTTTCTTTTGTTAATTATTGGTTAATTTTTGAGTCATATACACTTAATTCTTCTTACGCTAATACGCTAAAAAATTTAACCTCAGAACTAAGGAGAAAATATGACAGTCAGTGATGTTTTTTGACGTTTCTTGTGTTACTGAAAGAAAAAAAGAACACAATACGATATGTCTTTTTGTTCTTTCGGCTAAGCACAATTAATCATGATTTATACTCGTAAATTTACCGATCGTTTCACAGAACTGTATTCCATGTAAATTACCATCGACAAAGTAGAAGATAATAAATGTATTAGCGAGGTAATCGAAAGAGTAAGTGCATTTTTAAGCATCCGCTGATAACAAAGGTGGCATGTTTGAAATTATTAAAAACAATGTTACTCAGTTTGAGTTCTTAAAGCTTGTTTGAAGATTTTAAAATGTTAAAAAAATATTCACCGTGCATTGTCTTTGACGACCTTCTCCGTATCTTCTTCTGAGTTCAGAATGCCCAATTGACGAGCAGCTTCTTCAAGGATGTGTTGGGGGAACCCCATAATGGCCAGTCGCCCGTCATTCAGCGCTGCGTCTTTGTCACAATCACTTTTGCAGACACCTCGTGGTGATGGCTCAAGCAACGATCCAGCATTTCCTCTGAAAACAATAATGCTACAGAGCAATTTTACGAATAGGTATGTAGAATATGGATGATATAAATGAAGGAAAACCATTTGCACATACTTTCTTTTAGACGTTTCTGCGTTTGTAGCATTAAGTGAGAAAATATT
>NNCF01125981.1:0-17722 GCA_002313205.1 Laupala kohalensis | reverse complement strand
ATTATTGTACATTTCCCGCTAAGTGAAAAGAAAAAAGAAAAATATTTACGCCATTTTTGTGCCACATCTACAAGAAATTATACTGACCCTGAAAAAATAAAAATTTAGAATATATTTTCGTGATTTACAAAACGAGTTTATTTTGAGCCACATCAACTTTTGAATTATTTCCATCATTTAATACATCTTCTATCTACCTTACCCATCTACCTAGATTTCTGTCTTGAGTATCCAGGAAAAATAAATCTAAATTAACACCTTTATAAAAATAATAAGATATTTTAAGAAAATATTCGCCCACATTATGGAATCTATTTGTAACGCAATTTGACACATCTTTTATATTATTACCTTAAATTTCAAATTCTGGCAAACTGTTTGCTGTGCTGTTTTTCGTAACTGTTGTGTAAAGAAACCCAGAATAATTTTGTTTGAGAGGCAATAGTTATCAACATCATTATCTGACCATTGTTTCAATGACTTCATAAATGATTGCAAAATGTTTTTAGCGTTTCTACCAAAAATGTCTACGAGTTCTACTTCAATTTTCTTTTCTATTTCACTAGAATGTGCTTGATTACAGAAAACCTTAAGACTTCCTAAGAACTCATTTTGGTACAAGTCTTTCTTGTCATCTTCACCGAATAACTCCCAAACCTGAAATGAAACACAAACTAATATTCAACAGTGTTAGAATACTTCAGTGTTAGGATATTAGTAATATAAATTTGAAATTAAATTAATGTAATAGTCATAACGGAAATAATTTATTAATTGTTACTTAGGGTAATGACCTGGAGAATAACAATTAAATGTTCAAGATTAATATCATCTCAGTATAAAGAAAGGTCAAACCCCCAACACATTAGTATTCATTGCCACAATATTGTGTGTTCAAATTTGAAAAAAAATATAGAAACGAAAGATATTTTATTTAATATTAAATGCAACAACAATTTCCTTTATCAACTTGTAGTTCATGTTTTTCACGTTATGAATATTTATTCAGTCTGCAACACTAAAAAATTAAATGTGGACAATTTGAGCAAAGTTCACACAACTTAGATTAAAAAAACCTACAACCAAGATATATCACAGACGAACAATTTTAATATGTATGCTCTGAATTCTTAGTGATGTTAAAAAGGTAATATTAAAATTAAACCTTAATGTTTCATATGTAACGTGTTTCTAGTAAAAAATGTTAATTTTCAATGTAATATGGTTAGTTTTATAATTTAGCAATATTATATAATATCTAATTTTTTATGAGTAAAAAATTCTGCACTTTTTTCCTCGTGTAAAATTGACATTTCTTTCTCGTGAAAAATTGACAACACAGCAATCCGTTAAGTTTTCCTCACGTGCAACACAACACGAGTGAATCCAAAACCTCATCAATGTGATGACGTGCGACCAGGAAGGGTGCGGCTCATGAGAAAAACCACAGAATGTAACTAAACGAGAGTTTGTGAATAAAATTTATTTGTATAATGTAAAACTAATTAATTCATTGAAGCATGTTGTACGAACCACTAATCTTAGTGTAGCCATGATGAAGGACCGAACTTTAAGACGTTGAAAAAGGGAGTTATTTAAGAAATTCTTTCTTCGATAAAATAACACAGATATAAGTAAACAGAACATAAAATCTGAAATCGAAACTTAAGAAAATACTTTACGTTAGTGACCTCTTCTCTACTAATCATGCAAAAAGTATGGGTGTATTTACGAAATTAAAACGCAGCTAATAATGTACCCTTGCAAAAAGTTGTAAAATAATCGTTGTAGCAAACTTATGCTTTCCCTTCTTCTGATGTGCAGAATAAGAACTGCGAAATCTATGCAATAATAACCACTTTACGTAATTTAGTTATCCGTAATTTTTTAAATTCTAATATTGGCCGAGTTTTCTGAACTTTTAAATTCGCCAGAGAATAAACTGGATATTTATATCTTAATTGATACTGCATCCGGAATTTTTAATAATCCTGGTTTACTGCTTGATGTTAATTTTTTATTAATTTTGAGATGGATAGAAGATAAAGTCCCAGAAGAAAATCAATGTGAAATGTTTCTGTAAAAACGAATCCTTTTGAATGCTTATAAATGAGGGAGAAGAAATTCGTAGTCAATTATTGAAGTTAAAGCACAAGTGAAACGATGCATATTTTTGACAGTCATTAATGTTGTTCTGAAGATACTTTTGCTAATCATAAAGTTTTCATTATTCGGCGTGTCGAGTTAATTAGAATTATTTTATAAAGATTTTAGAAGACGAAATACCTTTGGGCAAGAAGAGTTGAAGCTGAAAACGTCGTCAGCACCTTTCTTGCTTGTATGAAACAGATCTTCAAAAGGCAAGTGCTTCTTCTGAACAACGGGAGAGAGACTCTGGCGTTGCCGGATGTACGGAATGGCGTCTTTCGTGGTGAATAGCGCCAGATGCAAATTGTTCAAAGGAGTATTTAACAGGAGATCCGAAAACTCTTTGGTTCTTGGCTGATCACGCAGATTTGAAAACCACTCGAAATACTTTATTAGACTAAAATCACCCTTATCGCTCGTAAAAGACTAGAAAAACAAAAAAAATTGAATTGAGGAAATAATTTTCTTTAATTTTAACAGAAGGCTTGAAATACATTTCTTTAAAAGGCATGTGTGCGTGATTTTATGATTTCCCTCCAAATTTAACAAACATTAGAAAATAAACTTAACTCTTAATTCAAATTAAACTAGCAAAATTCTGTAAGAAATATTTCGTTCTTGACTGCTTCAAATCCAATCGTTCCTCTGGTGGTTCAGGTGGTAGCGTTCTTGATCTTCTCCAAGTCACCCTGGGTTCAATTCCCGGTGGAGTCAGAAAAATTTGTAACGTTTCTCATTAATCTCAGTTCATATTACTGTGGCTACTGAATAGCGAAACCTCCCTCTATCCACCTTCTGCTAGTATCAATCACTCTAAAGTATTACTAACTACTTCTACTAACACCTCCACGTGGGCCAAGTTGTTGGTAAACCCACTTTCTAACAATGGCCTACCACCCACCTCCTACCCCCTCTCGTTCCATGTAGAAAAGCTTCAAAATCACGCTACAATTCCCATTTACAAATACTACGATGGAATTCTAATTAGTCACTTCTCAGTTTGTTTTAGGTTAACTAATTCTTTTCTTGTTTACTAAACGCCCACCTGATAGGTTCAGTAGAATAGCAAACAGAAATGATCAAAGTACCTTTTCTGTGACTACGTTGTCTCGAACGCCTGGCCTCGAGTGTTTTAATTGGATGAAGTAAATAGATGGAGATGATCCCAGAAGTCGCAGGACAAGATCATTTAAGGGTCTTGCAACTTTAACGTTTGAGAAGAGCTCAAATTCTAAGCCGTTTTTGAAGGCCCTTAGGGCGAACAATCCGGCTAGCTTCCATTCGTATACAATTCCGTCGGCGGTCGCAGCTTCCGGCAATCGCTCTAGGCGACGCTGCCGGGCAGAGAGAAGACGGAGCTTAACATTTAGATTTTTATCACCCTTAAATTTTATTAGAAGTAAATTGTATTTGAAGAAATTTCTAAACAGTTAAAATTATGTTGGAATCTACTAGTATTGCAACAGAACAGGTTTTAATATAAATCTGTTTTGCCTTTGTTTATAGCCCTGTTGAGAGTATACTCACCTCCCGCGTGACCGGAAACGCCATTTCGTCAGCGGAATGTGATTAAGAAGAACTGAGGGAATCCGCCATATTTAACCTAAAAAGAAAGAGATGGAGGTCAAAATACAACAATCCAACTTTGCGGGTGATACGTAAACGAGTTGACCAGGTCTAAACGGTCAAAATAAAAGATGCTTTTCTCTATTTTAACCATATATCATTACCAATGGAGCTATAGTTAGCATTTACAATTCGTTGAATAGAGAATAATTTCAATATTGAAGGTTTTTGTATCATTAAAGAACAATCATGCCTACACGAATTGACTTCCCTAGAAATCATTTTAAAAAAAATTAAATAGTCGGAAAGTAATAAAACCAAGGAAAATGTAGCAATAAAATTCTTTAAGCTCATTGTAACACAGAAGATACACGGTACTGTAATGTTGGTTAGTCTGATCAGAGAAACACGCTCTTTTTTCTTCCTCGGTGATGTTATTTTATAGTTTCTTCACAAGACCAGCAGTTACTTCTCCTTAAAGTATTGTCATGTTATTTTGACGACAGTCTCTACTTTTAGACTGACACCCAAAAATATTCTGTCCCACGTAAGACAAGTAAGGATCTGTCTGGTAAAACGTTTGAAGTCTATAACCCATAAAATGAATCCTAATTCATGTGTTNCGGTCCCGTCTCCCATTTTCATTCGACGTAACATGATTAATCTGTTACCTGGCGGTGAGGTTCACCGTAATCTAAGAGATTTCTATCATGTGTTTTCATTTTTTATCACTGAAAATTTTCATAAAACGGTCTAGGAAAAATTTAGGAAGTGTGTGACATAGTTCGAAAAATTTTACACTTAGTACAGCTAAAAATGGGCTAACCAGGGCCGAAGTTTAAGAAAAAATGTCATGTAAACTTCTATGAAAATTTTTTCTATTCTGTTATCGCGTAATGAAAATTGTCATTTTCATCTTGAAGTTTGCGAATTGTATTACTTTTTTTGTATAATCGAAAACTGACATTTATAGTAAAATTACCAAGAGTTCAAAATAAAGCGTATTAAAAAGAATTGTAACAGTTTTTTAAATTTTTGTACTACCAACATATAGAGCTTTAAAGGCGGTGCCGCACTTAATAATATTTCAGACCACAACTTTTTCCCGTAAATATCTCTGACACATTGGTTCATATTTAAAAAAATTCGAACCAAATTAGTAGAAGATAAAATTCTGAACAGTTTGAGATATTTTTTTAAGTCCGTGGAATAAATGTTCTCAGTCTTCCAGTTCTCAGTCCAAACAATAGTTCCAAATCTTCCAGTACTCAGTCTCAGGTTTCTTTAAGCCAAACGCTCGTTTTGTTGAAGTCATTCGAGAACTGGACACACACACTAGAAACTCACAGAGCGGGATACAGTAATCGTCATGGGTCGGCAGAACAATATTAACTTGGGTGGTCATTTCAACGCGTCTGAACATCTACAAAAACTAAAAATTACCTCTCAGCACACAAACATAGTACTCTCTAGCCTGATTTCACTCTTCAACGTTCCACAAATAAACCACGAAATTAACCTGGCAAACATCTCCCAAAAACATCACCTGGCAGACACAAAGTCATATTTTTTGATTTGCAACCACACCTGACTGCCAAGNCTGAAACCGTCTGGGAAACAGCACTTCGGTTCTCTCCTAGCTTCACATCTGACCTCACATCATCCACCTGCCCCTTTACCCACTCCTACACCTCCTCCTGCACCTACCTCATCTCCTCCTCCTATCTCCACACCCATTTCTTCTGTCCCCGTTCTGTTACATACTGCTTCCTCATCTCTCACGTCCTCAACTACTCCTCCATCCACATCTCCTGCCGCAACCATACACAGTTACAACTTGCTCTCAGGAGTACGATGTGGTACTCGAAGGTGACAATCGCGTTCGGATGCAGTGTGCGGACTTGATCGGGAACTAGAAGCTGTACGAAATTCAAATTCCTCTCCACAATCTAACGTCGAATCCATTTCTCGTGAATCACAAACTCTTTGCGAAAATAAAATAATTATATTTCATCATAATGTCCAATCCCTTTAAAAAAATTGACAGACATTGAAATTCTATTACACGAAAATCCATTCGATTTGCTATACCTCAAAGAACATTGACTTTAAACTAACAATATCAACGATACTGACATTTCGAATTATTACTTAGCAAGTTATTACTGTCGGCAAAATTTTAAAGGAAAAAATCCCCACGGAGGTACGTGTATCAACGTTCGTAATGATAATTTATATTCTCCACTGCCAAGCTACGAAAATTTCTGCGTAAATAGAGTGTTCAAATTTACTGCAGTTAATCAGACCGACACCGGTATTATTCTCCTGTATATTTATGAACCTTCTCAATTAGATCTTGACATACTTTTTTGGAACTTCGAAATTCTTTTAAAACTTACCACACATAAATCTACTAAATATATTGTTATATGTGGTGATTTCAACATCGATTTCCTGAGTACATCCGACTCTGCACATTCACCAATTAATCGATTCAAAAATCTTATCGACTCCTTCAGCCTTATTACTACGATAAACGACCCCACTCGCCTCTCCGGTTCATCTCAAACATTGCTAGATCAAATTATCATCAACAATGGATTCTCGAATTTCTCTGAAGTGTTTATCGCCGGATACAGCGATCACCTTGCTCAAATATTGACTATTAATGATAAACTAAAACCAATTAAAATCATTTACAAGATATCAAGAGAGTTAAATAAAACAAATCAATCCTTATTTAAAATTATTTGCGTATTTATCTCAATATTCCTAAAACATTACAACTCTAGCTTTCCCATAAAACGCAAGTTAATTAAAACAAAGAAATACAATAGATGGATCACCCAAGGGATAAAAATTTCTTTAACCAACAAACGCAGTTTATATTATCTTTCAAAATTCTATAACCAACCACCCGAATTCCATTATTATTTTTGAAAATATAAGACTATTCTCCGAAAAGTAGTCTCTGCCGCTAAAGTAATGGAAAACGACAGGCATATACTAAAATCGAACAACCGGACAAAAGATATGTGGAATATTGTTAAAAATCACACGTCAACTTCTAAATATCGCGAAGAAAATATTTCTCTTCTAAACAATTCAAATTCGTATCAAATCCTCAGGACATCGCAAATTTGTTTAATTCTAACTTCTCAGAAGTAGGCAAATAAACGAACTCAATATGTTCAAATCAATGTCCTCAAATTATATCCACCCACGTACCCAATTCTATGTCCACTTCTCAAACTAACGCCAGTGAAGTCATGAGAGTCATCAGCTCTTTCAAAAAAATTTCTACAGGCATAGATGATATACTCGAGTTACTTGTTACATTTTCGTTCTCTGCTATATGAAATCCACATGAATATTTTTAATAGTTCTGTTACGGTCCTACTTAGACAGCAGTGGAAAACTTTCATTTATTTCGCTGCCCCGACTATTGCTTTGACTGCAGTCAGAAACATCTTGACTGGTTACAATTTATGAAGCTTCCCTTGGGCAGCGGAAAGGCGATTCGCCATTTCCGCTGGCCGCCTCCACCTTCGTGGTGTGAGATCAGGGATGTCAGCATCACGCCCTAGTGGCGTGAGCTTTGACCAACCAATAAAGGACCGTAAAAGTGTCGTCATCCCCATGACATCATAAGAAACTTGATGGGATTGGTACCCCCCTCCAGGGGACAAAATTCAAACAACAAAGATCTCTGGCAACGAGCAAAGAGGGGATCGAAGGAACGGACAGTGTCGGTCTGCCTCGACACTCCGCAAGACGTGCCTTCAGCACGGATTGTGTATCAGAAAACTATATTTTCTCTACTTGTTTATGATACTTATTCACTTCTTATGTAATATAAATTGCATGGCTGAAGCCATATATTAAAATCATGTTATTTCTTGATTATCGGTACTGTGTTCTATAGCTGACTACCATCAGTGATCCGTGATTTGAACTCACGTCCTAGCCGATCCTTCCTCTCACTAAATATGGTTGATACCCATATAGCCTAGCGAGTAATGCTTCTGAGTAAATATTAAAGATAATCAATTAGATCGAACCTATAAATGGGTCGATGACAGAGCTAATAAGAGGGCTTGTATCAATATGATGTAGTGCGCCGGGTAGAGAACCTGGATTATATAACTTGTTGGAGTGTATCGAGTAGAACTTTTTAAATTGGAAGGGGGGTCTGTATCAAAATGGTTGAGTGCGCCGGGTAGAATTTGTAAGAAAGTAAACAAAATTAATATTGGAAATTACCGACCAATATCTCTACTACCCACTTTTTAAAAATCATCGAAAAAATGTTCTATAAGCGTCTTCTAGATTATTTATAAAAAAATAACATTTTCTCTGATGATCAACACGGATTTTGGAAATCCTTTTCCACTACAAGCTACATATTCTCTTTCTTAAACTATGTTACCACTTCTCTTGACCGTGGAGAAAATCCTCAGGGTGTTTTTCTTGACTTATCTAAAGCATTCGATGTCATCGATCACGGAATTCTCCTTTCCAAATTGCGTTCTTTAGGTATTCGTGGACTTTCACATCAATGGCTAACTTCTTATTTAAAGGATAGACATCAACAGGTAGAAANGATAGATATCAACAGGTAGAAATATCCTATACTAAAAATAAAATACTTGAGCGTTGTCTTTCAGAAACAAAGCCACTTACTTGCGGAGTACCCCAAGGATCAATTCTCGGCCCTATACTGTTTTTATTGTATGTAATCGACATGCCATCATCCTCATCAGATTGCAAAGTGGTTCTTTTTGCTGATGACTCTAATTTACTATGTAAACACGCCAACGCACGAAATGTTTTGTCTAAGCTTTCGGTTTGGTTCCATGCAAATCGTCTCATTGTAAACACTGACAAAACAGTGTCTATGTCATTTCACAATTGTATCACAAAATATTTACACCACGTTTCTCTTTCTTTAAACGAAACACAATTAAAAACAGTTACGAATACAAAATTCGTAAGTCTCTATATCCAAGACAACCTCAAATGGAATTGTCACGTTGACAATCTTAATTCCCAATTAAGCAATTTGTGTTACGCATTCCGAATTTTAGTTATTAGTTGTTAAGACCGAATTACTGAAGTGCCACCTTTGCTTTATACGAGACAGTCTCGTTCACGAAAACAATACTCGCAATAGGAATAATATTCATCGCCCTAGAGTGTCAACCAGTCTTTGCCAAAAAATGCCACATCATTCGGGAATCGTTCTATATAATTCCTTGCTTAAGAATATAAAAGATATTATGAAATTGAATCTCTTCAAATCCGCGGTTAAAAACTACCTCCTGCACCAGTGCTTCTACACTGTAACAGAATTTATTGATTTTAATAAAAGTTAAATCCGTCTTGTACTTTATCACGCCATTGTTGTAGCACTTTTTAAATAACTTATAACAATTTCAAAAACTATTTTCTTGCATGATTGTGTTGTCTTATGACTCATATTAATTTAGTTTTATGTGTACTCAAGTTTGGCACGGTTGTGTACTTTAATTCTGTAGCCCCATCCTGACCCAGGTTTTTCTCCGGTTTTCCTTCGGGTAGAGTTGGATTTCTTATACAGGTTCTCCAGGCTGTGTCTAGGGGTGTGTTTATTGTAACAATAAATCGTGAATTTAGTGTTATTTCAATTCTTGTGATTTTTAAACACTATACTCAGTGTAATCTATAGTTCGATAATAATTTGTGCATGTAAAATAAATTTTTGTGTTAAATTACAAACATGACACTTTATTAGTATTATAACTCGTAGCTAACTTTTTATCTTATCTAGGAATATTTGCTTAAAATTTTGAATCCACCTCTGCCGTAGGGCCCTTGATCGAAAATGATGGGATGGTCTCTTGCTTCCTTCCGGAGTTCAAATTAGTTTATTATCCTCCACGTGGTCATATGCAGTTTGTACTGCTTTTTCGACAATAAAATTTATTATTAAATAAATAAGAAATATAAAATATGAGTAAAGCAATTCTTAAGTGCACAGTAGTCGAATAAACTGGCAGAAGTTTTTGGAGAAAATATATCCGTTTTTAAATGTCATCAACATTTTAAAATATCCCTGATGAAGATGATAAAATCGTGTTAGAATTGCTTCTGTGTCAAGAGGACTTGGCACATCTTACGCTGCTCGCCGGCACCGCGTGGAGGTTTTTCTGTGCTCTGGTCGTTGCTCCCGTGGAGGAATTCACTTCCGGCAGAGTGCGTCTAGAGAGAGTGCTGCCGATGGGCGTTACGTGTTTGATTGGCTGCGCCATTTTTCAGTAAATGTGAAGCGAATTAAAAATTCCCTGGTACACAGCAATTGAATTCATTTAATTCATGTCACTTTGATGTCTGCCGGACAGCAAACCAATTACACCTCCTAAAACTCGAGAACCACTCCTCCCATTTTCGTGATTTTTTTTTTAATTCATTGATTTGTTCTTTTAAAAGGTTTACGTATATATTTTGTCATCTTAAGTATCACAAGTAATAACCAATAACAAAAATAAACAATAGAGTCAGGGTAAATTTGAGTCTCAGGTCACATATCTTCGCGTACGCTGCCAGAACGGTTAGAGATAGGTGGTAAAAATGAGTGGCAATATTCTTCGTCTCAAAGAGTTCTACAAAAACGTCCGCGACAGTATATATCTATCTACAAGCGGTAACCAAAATTATTGGGAAAAAAAGGTTTTAAAAATAGATGTGTTGAAATACATCTATTTAAGAGAGTAATTAAAGGATATAAAATAAAATCCAATTAAATGCATACTGTGTTTTGTGCATTTAAGAGAGATGAAAACTGTATTTAAATCGTAAAATTTGCACGAATAGTTTAGATTTTACAAGCGTTTTAGTTTTACGAGCAGTCGCGGCGGCCGCCGCTACCCCCGTCGCGTGTTGCCTCGGGTGGGCCTGGCAAGCATTTGACTGGCGCGCTCCCTTGTGATGCATCACGTGAAACACACATTTTGTACTTACGTCTGTGTATTTGAGTCACGCGCCTCTTTGACCGGAAAATGGCGGATTTCGGTGGTGGGGGTAGATCGGCCTCACTCTCTCTAGACGCACTCTGACTGCAGGTGTAGCGATACGCTTCTGAGAGTCTTTGTAGTTTCTGAGATTTCGTGTTTAGTCAGGCAGTGAGTGATATATCGCTTTAATATAGATTGATAAGGTATTTAAAGGATAGATAGGAGTAAAATGGTTTACAAAACTAGTTACTAAATTCCATTCCTTGTTAAATTGTTTCAAATTTTAATGTCTTTTTGTTCGAATTCATATTCAAACTTCGTTCGTGTTATGTTGTTTAAAAATAAACGAGAGAGTACCTTCTCATTGCATGTAGAATTAAACATATTGCCCGTTAAACATAGGTTTGTATTTAAACTTTTAAGATTTTTTAAATAAAAAGCGGAAATGTAGGAACGAATGATTCAATATGCAAAGCACGAAATACGGAAAATAGAGTTTTCATTACACCTAAAGTAAAAAAAAAGATTTGTTTAGACAATCCCTTCGGTACATAGGACATAAGTTGTTCAATCTGTGTCGATATGAAATTTAATCCTGCAATAAACTGAAACATATAGTAAAATGCTAAAGTCTTGGATATTAAGGACATCTGATATTAACTACTTAAGCAAGGTAATAAGTTTAACACGTAAATATATTGCAAATAATCATTTAGAATAAATTATTCTATCACGTACACTAATTATAAATTAATTTGACTTGATTTCTCATATCATTATTACATCAGCGAATGTGAGCATGTTTACATCTGTATTCTATTTATACACATGAGTTGTATAGAAGTAAGATTTTGTTTGTTTGTTTTTCTCATACTACAAATTAATGTTATTCTTAGTTATTCCTAAATAATAAAATTAATTTAAATTTGTCTTGTAGTTACTTTTTATCGGTTTTATCCAATAAATTATGGTTTTTTTAATTAGCCAAATAGCTTAAAGTAAAATTCCATGCAGGCGCCACAGATTGTGGCATGTTGTGAATAAAGATATTTCTTGGTGAAACGGACACATTCTCTTTGATGCCATACTTCTATATTTTATTCGTGTAACTGACCTACCACAGGATATTGGGCAGTATTCAAAGAAGTTTAAACTGTATCTTCTTTTGTAAATATAATGGAAATAAATTATTGTTGTTGTTATTATTATTCTTAGGAGCGCAGAAGTGAAGTGACACCTCCATAAAAAATACGTACACGATTACCCTCTGTAGGGAAAAAACACC
The DNA here is from genome assembly GCA_002313205.1 of Laupala kohalensis. NCBI lineage: Eukaryota > Metazoa > Arthropoda > Insecta > Orthoptera > Trigonidiidae > Laupala > Laupala kohalensis. Next base: position 5,731 of record NNCF01125981.1, on the reverse strand, counting down.
ATTTGTGTTGGAGGTAAGGAATGTAATGTATAAATTATTCAAAATTTACCGATTTTAGTGTTGTGATCGTAGTTTTCTAATGTTAATAATAACATTTTTTATGACATCAAATTTCACAATTAGTCCGTCATAGCCAATAAAATCCAGCACCCCAAGAGAAGGGGATGTCATGAAATAATATCGAATATACTTTTCGGCGTCGCTGAGTTGAGTTGTGAAGCCGCGGTAACGTATAAGTCAACTCAGACCTCAGGAACAAACACTCCGCTAGCATCTTTTAGTGGGAGAGGGGCTGAACATGGGTTTATGGACAAAACCTATTGAAAATTTATATTGAAATTTAAAAAAATACTAAAAATGCATCGAATACAAATATTTATGGTTGACCTGATGTTTCTACTACCAATATAAGTTCAAGATGAGATCACATAGAAGCACTGTATTCTCAGAGGGTGTAAAATGGAGGTTGGATTAATGTATGTACGTATCCCTAGAGTGTCTGGAACAATTTCAACCAAACTTGATATACAGATGGCATTAAATGACAACAAACCCTAGCGGGTAAGACATTTCTTGCACCCCTAAATAGGAAGAAATAAAAATAATGGGAAAGTCCGATATTACATTCGAAACCATAGGGTTCGGTACCGTTGGGATGCAAAGGAACGTCACAGATGCCTTCTAAGTGATACAAGGTGCAACTCAGAAATAAAGATGAACTGACATCACGTATTTACCCCTAAGAAATGTGGCAGCAACAAAATGTACATTTAAAATTATGAATAAGAGCACGACATATACCAGTTAACCAATACTCGATCATTTCAATCGATTTTCTCAAGAAGTGACGATATTTGCAGTCTCGATCTTTGTATCGAAGAAGCAGATAATTATATCGATGTCACGCCATCACAAAGATAAATTTTTAATCGTCCTAACGTGTTCTTGTGTCACTTAGGCATAAATGACCTTGGACTGATGATCATTGATATTGTGAAAGCTTTGGATTTTTTCGAATTCCAGCAATGGTGATTATCAATTTTTATTATGTGGAAAATTTCATTTGAGATTTTGAGCGTACAGTAGGTGGCTTTCTAGTATATTCGTAGTTGATGTATTTGTTACAAAAAAAAAAGGTTGAGAATAAGTGAAACAAATTTTAGGAATTTTAATTTTCAACTGAAAGAAAAACATTGCAAATCTATGTAGGAGTCATCCCGGTCATTTGTGTCACGCCATCACTTGTCAATAATTGAAAAATTCAAAATGAAAAGGGGGATTTAAAATGCAAACAACCTTAAAATCTGGATGAATAAAATACATAATCGTTACAATGTTTACATTACTAAACAAAACAGTAAAACGTATATTACGTTAAAATAATAATAATAATTTAAAAACAGTGTACTAAAAATAAACATCATGCATTCGTAATTATTATTCTTTTATATGTACCACTAATATCACTCACTTTCTAAACGTTTGATCTTCACTGTGATATCCACCATGTGACGTCACTTAAGACGATTGTGATTTCTCTCCCTCTGCAAAACTTTTCGAGAAATACATTGAACTGTCTCTCTTGAAAAATGAATGAAACTATTATTATTTTAATTCTTTCTGTAATTATTATTAACTTTGTAAATTATTGAATGCGCTCCAATGTTTTTCTTTATATTTACGAAAAATGGGGAAACTGGTATAGGTCTCTGCAAATCTTGCTTCAGTGTAATATATTATTCAAAAAATATATGATGAATAATCATATCTCGTGTCACGATTTGAAAAGGAAATGCCAATGCTGCGGAGATTAATAAATAAATATGTATCGGCCATTTTAATTTACGTAATAGCTCTCTTTCGGGGGATATAAGATTATTTCTTGGTCAAATTGAAGATTGAAAAACATAATTTTTATTCGATTATTGACGTTTATCATATTTACTCTTGTCCTGAAATTAGAATTGTACGCTTATTTGTTTTTTAGAATGGTTCGCACTATTATTCTCAACGATTTTCACATTGGTAGGTACTGTTGACTCTATAATAAATTTATAAGCATTGGCGTGTTTACATAGTAAATTAGTGTCATCAGCAAAAAGAACCATTTTGCAATCTGATGTGGATGATGACATGTCGTTCACATACAATAAAAAGAGTATAGGGCCGAGAATTGATCCTTGGGGTACTCCGCAAGTAAGTGGCTTTGTTTCTGAAAGACAACGCTCAAGTATTTTATTTTTAGTATAGGATATTTCTACTTGTTGATATCTATCTTTTAAATAAGAAGTTAGCCATTAAATAAGAAGTTAGCTCTATAAAGCTCTGGCCTTAATTTCTTAAAGAGCTATTTCTTCACGACTCCTACTCGAAGATATTAAATTATCAAAAGATCTTACCTTTACGAAGACATGGAACAACAGCTGAAACACAAAAAGAAAGAACAAATCTCCTGCGTTTGAAACGAAGAAGCAAGTGAAGATTCAATCGCAATAAAGGAGAATTTCAAGGTGTGACTTATCTCAGATCACCTGTTCGGGGGAACTTATCTCTTAGATGCTGATTCCAATGTCTCCACAAAGTTTGTTCTGATACGCTTGCAGTCAAATTTTTTTGAGTCTTCATCAAATTACTTTTAAGGTCAAGTAATATGAATTACACAAAAAGATATAAAGTATCATCATAAAATTGCAATAAAATTAATTTCTAAAATACAATACATGGTTTTGTATTATTTAATCAACGTGAAGAAAATCACACTGTATTTAGAAGAATGAGGCGGATTGCGAAATTTATATACAAGCCATGTACAGGGTACCATGTATAATAAATGATTAAACTTTCTCACTTCTAGGAATAAACTTAGTTTAGTAGAATAAGTCTTTAGGAGGTATTTATCCATCTCAACGACACAAGAAACGATGGTTTCCAATCTAATATCGATTTTTTCCTAAATTTTTACATTTATGCCCCTTCTTACCACGCCGTAGAGGTTCCAGGGTTCTCTTACCCCACAGTGCTTGATGTTAGATAGTCTTCCGTGTACCAAGTTTAGTTGAAATTACTCATGGCATCCTTGAGATATTGTGGGATATTACATTTGATCCTTCTGGGGAAGATTTTCATAAACTTGTACAGTAATCAAGTATTGTAATGCAAATGACTCTTATCCGCAAAGTTTCAGCTCAACCTCTATTATCAAAGATACCGAAAGACCCATAACAAATTTTGAAAAAGATGGCCGACATACATAAATACGTACGAAGAAAGGTTAATAAAATTTTGAAATAAAGAGCAATGAAAAACTAATAAAATATTTTGTTTGATCTCGTTTGTTTCTTCTTGGTTGAAGAGTGTTTTTAATAATCATCTGTGCATACCGTATTTTAAAAATTATTATGAACGGTTTTGTTTTATAAAATCAACATAAAAAAATAACTCTGCACCCAGAATGACGAAGCGGGTTGTGATCATTTGCAGAAGAAAGGTTCAGAGCACCACACATACAAATTATTAAACTTTCACATTTTAAGGAACAAAATTTACAGACATAACTCAATCAAATATGGTTAATTTAGGTAAGACGTTCCGCAATGCTGTCGGGAAATACATAAGTCTTAGATGTCTCAAATGGTGTCCTATAACTGTCCATCCCATGAAGCTAGCACCCAATCTCGTAGTTCCTTCAGGAAAAAGTGGGGTCCTAATCATACGCCGCTTAGAACCCAACTTGCTCTCAATCAGGGTCAAGAAATCTTATCTCAGGTTACCTGTTTGGGGGAACTTATCTCTTAGTCGCTGATTTGAAAGTCTGCACAAACTTTAATCTGATACGCTGCATTCAAGTATTTTGAGTCTTTAACAAACTCCATTTTAAAAATAATTCATTCGAATTCAGCAGTAAGAAATAAATAAAAATCATTTTACAAAACATATCATGTGAACCAGAGAAATAAAAATACATTAAAATAGAATGTGTATTGTGATAAGCCCGGATTACCAATTGCCTGTCGAATTACCTAAGTTATATCTACTTTGGTTGAACAGAATTTTATCTATTCATTATATGTGTTTACTGTCTTCAAAATAATTATACTATTAACACTGCAACCACATGACCCATCTTCTCTCCTTTTCATCATTTTTAAATAATTATTGAAAGCATCGTTGCCTGTGAGTATTTCTGCCATTGCGTACCCTCGCTGGAACCATCTCCTCTTGTCATGATTTTATGTGAGGCTTCCCTTGTCACGTTGTTTGGGAATACGAGATGCGGAACGAGGGCTGCAGTCTGCAGAAAAGGAATATTAAGAAAAGATAATTTAGACAACTCACCGAATGAAAGCAAATAAAGAGAATCACGAGCCCTTCAATAAATACATAACACGACTTCGGAAAAAAAAAGAAGGTTTGATGAAGTAGATACGTAACGTTTTATATTGTGTATCGTAAGGTCTCATGTAATGTAATAAAAGGTAATGTCTCGCGACGGAGACATGACTTGAAATAAATATGTGAAAAAAAACTATTAACGCTTTTGCATCATACTCAATGTAAGAAATGACTAAACTTTCACATTCCTACGAACAATACCGATACGCACAATCAAAGAGATTTTATTTTTTGGAAGACGTCACGCCGTCACGGAGTTGAATGTTTTGTGACTGTTCATCGCCTGCAGTTCTGTAACATGGAGACTGTGCAGAGTAAAACAATTAATGGTTTTTATGATTTGTTACCTGGTATTGAGGCAGTTGTAGACATAAATAGCAAACGGAAAACTTATGACATTAAAAGCATTTTGTAGTAGGGGGCGTTCAATTTCTCATTCATGCTTGGCAAACAAGCAAGCTACGTTTTCTCATGTATCCATAAAATACATTTCATATAGCATAATAGAAATAAATGATCTCACCGGAATTGAGACAAAGATCACTTCTTGATTACAAAATAACCCAATTTAACTCAACCCAATATAAATTTCATCAAAATCGTTCAAACTGTAATAAATCCACAAATATACTTATCGATAGCACACAGGTTTAAATCCCGCTCGGGCGAACTGAATGTGTTGTTCAGCTGGTGTTTTCCTTATCAACTCCAGAACAATGGCGGTTGGGCGCCTTACATTCCCCGGCAACCCAACGTATCTCCTTCCCAATTCCTTGGACCTATTTATATGTTTAGAGCAGGTCTCATGGCTTAGATGTCGTTACAACTGAAACAAACACTAATCAATCTTTATATTAAATACATAAAATTATTACTCATTCAATACTTCAGGATATGACCTAAATCTCAAATGTCACGGATTTAAAAAAATCATTTTATTCTGTATCATCCAATGAATTGTCTAACAAATATTGTACTTGAAAATTTTCAGTATGTGTGAATAGGTGGAATAAAACAAGAATGATATTTCAGTTTGGAGTATTAAAGTTATATATTTTATTTAAAATGTGAAAATTATTTGTTGAACATTAAAAATCGATTTTATTTTTTGGAAATACTGGGGTTAAAGAACTTCAATTTAATGCAAATGTAACGTACTCACACAGAAAGAAAAAAAGGCCCCGCAAGTTTCTTCAAGACTCATTTTGATGTCAAATAATTCAAAAATACATGCGGCGTAAGGTACAACAATTTATTGACACTGGATATACAATGAATGAAGTTATCATTTGTAACATTTTGGAGAATACTTCAGCATAAACGCTTTGACGAATCTATA
>NNCF01125980.1:672418-684686 GCA_002313205.1 Laupala kohalensis | reverse complement strand
GAATCTTCTTGGTCAGATAGTCTATTGTTATTGCGAGGATAGTGTAACATTAAAGGTCAGTGAGATATTAACTTCCTGACCTGAGATGGTACTATACATCGCGGTCCCATAAGGAACGTGTAATCGTCATGGACAAATATTCTATTGTTATTGCAAGGATATAGTAACATTACAGTTAAGTGAAATATTAACTATTTGACTATTGATAGTACTATACATCGCGGTCTCATAAGCAACATGGAATTTTTACTGTCAGTTATTCTATTGTTATTGCGAGGATATAGTAACATTGCAGGTTAGTGAGATATTAACTACCTGACCTGTGTTGGTACTATACATTGCGGTCTCATTAGCAACATGGAATCTACATGGTCAGTTTTTTTATTGTTATTAAGTGGATATAGATAAATTACAGGTCAGTGATATATGAACTATCTGACCTGTGATGGTAGTATACATCGCGGTCTCATAAGCAACATGGAATCATACTTGTCAGTTATTCTATTGATATTACGAGGATATAGTAACATTACAGGTTAGTGAGATATTAACTACCTGACCTGTGATTGTACTATACACCGCGGTCTCATAAGCAACATTGAATCTTCATGGTCAGTTACTCTATTGTTATTCCGAGGATATAGTGACGTTACAGGTTAGTGAGATATTAACTACATGACCTATGATGGTAATATACATCGCGGTCTCATAAGCAACATGGAATCTTCACGGTCAGTTTTTCTATTGTTATTGCGAGGATATTGTAACATTACAGGTCAGTGAGATAATAACTACCAGACTTCTGATGGTACTATACTACGCAATCTCATATGAAACATGAAATCTTCATGGTCAATTATTCTATTGTTATTGCGAGGATATAGTAATATTACAGGTCAGTGAGATATTAACTACCTGACCCATGAAAGTACTATACATTGCGGTCGCATAAGAAACATCGAATCTTCATAGTTATTCTAGTGTTATTGCGAGGATATAGTAACATTACAGGTTAGTGAGATATTAACTACTTGACCTGTGATGGTACTGTACATCGCGGTCTCATATGCAACATGGAATCTTTAGTGTCAGTTATTCTATTGTTATTGCGAGGATATAGTTACATTAAAGGTCAGTGAGATATTAACTTCCTGACTTCTATTGGTTCTGTACATCGCGGTCTCATAAGAAACAAGGAATCTTCATTGTCAGTTATGCTATTGTTATTGCGAGGTTATAGTAACATTAGAGGTCAGTGAGATATTAACTACCTGACCTGTGATGGTACAATACAGCGCGGTCTCATAAGCAACATGGAATCTTTATGGTCAATTATTCTATTGTGAATAAAAGGATATAGTAACATTACAGGTCAGTGAGATATTAACTACCTGACTAGTGATGGTACTGTACATCGCGGTGTATATGAAACATGGGATCATCATGGACAGTTATTCTATTGTTATTGCGACGATATTGTAAAATTACAGGTCAGTGAGATATTATCTACCTGACTTTTGATGATACTATACTACGCGGTGTCAAACGAAACATGAAATCTTTATGGTCAGTTATTCTATTGTTATTGTGTGGATATAGTAACATTACAGGTCAGTGAGATATTATCTACCTGACATGTGATGGTAATATACAGCGCGGTCGAATAGGCAACATGGAATCTTTATTCAGTTATTCTATTGTTATTGCGAGGATATAGTAACATTACAGGTCAGTCAGATATTAACTACCTGACTTGTGATGGTAATATACATCGCGGTCTCATAAGCAACATGGAATCTTAATTGTCAGTTATTCTATTGTTATTGCGAGGATATAGTAACATTACAGGTTAGTGAGATATTAATTACCTGACCTTTGATGGTACTATATAACGCGGTTTCATAAGCATCATGGAATTTTCATTGTCAGTTATTCTATTGTTATGGCGAGGATATAGTAACATTATAGGTCAGTGACATATTAACTATCTGACTTGTGATGGTACTGTATATCGCGGTCTTATAAGTAACATGGAATCTTCACGGTCAGTTATTCTATTGTTATTGCGAGGATATAGTAACATTACAGATCAGTGAGATATTAACTACCTGACTTGTGATGGTACTATGCATCGTGGTCTCATAAGCAACATGGAATCTTGAAAAATGAGAACGCTAGATGACATACAACTGGAAGATTTCGTGATCACATAACAATAAGTATCAAAAATTTTATGTGTAATATGAAGTTTGATTAAGCAATTTTTCCCGTAGATGGTGTCTTTCGTTACAGCATGCATTTGATTGTGTTATGTTTTATTTGTATGTTATTTCTCTTGAACTTTTTTGTCTGTTACTTTTTTTTTGTTTTATTTAGTTATAGTTTTCTGTCAAATAGTACTCTCTCGTTTATATTCTGAAAGCAAAATATTACTTGAGATCAATCTCTTTTTTGATCATTACTACTTGATAGTGAGTTTGGAATACGTGTTCGTGATGCTGTTGCAACACATGGGTGGTGATCAGGATTACCTTTTAAGATTAAAGATTCTTTCCCTTTTTCCAAATTCAAGCATTTAGAATGACTTATATTGTTGAAACCTGCCTTTCTAAACATTCCGGAGTGAATCGTATATAGTTAGATCCGATCTCATTAGGTTGCCGTGTTTCCGCAGTATATCTACACCGTCCCAGTGTCATTATTTCTTCCTCCTAAGAAAAACCTGGGTTTAAGTTCTTGACACGGAGACACTTCTCAGAATAATTAAAAAAACTTTGCCTGCCAAAAAGTTCTAGTAGCGGTATCTAGTGGTGGATCCACGACGTAGAGTCTGTTTTCTCACCTGTCCACAAAGTAGATATTCAGGACAGGCGTGCTCGGATTAAGAGGCGGGTTGCGGCGCGGTACCCATGGTGATGTGGTCTCAAACATTGAGCATGCTTTAATAGTACATTGATCTACTAGTAAAGAAGGGGCTTTCAGAGGTTATCAAAAATTTTATCCGCGGCATGTAGCCATCCTCGAGACAGTGTTCAACAAGACTGTGAACCGAATGTCAACTTCGATCCAATACGCTTCCACATCAAGTTCTAGTAAATTTATGGAAGAAATTCTCTAACAACTTAACCTTTCTCTTTCGATACGTTTCAACTTTTCCTATTTGCAATCTTCCATATATATCGAGTACTCACAAGACATTAAAATCATGGGTGGATTACTGACGGGGATTTCTATCATATTTTGATTACGGTATACATAATATGATACACTCGCTGTGAATTTATTAAACTTTACACTTTGAACCTCGATTTTTAGTTTTTACTTCGGACCATCGTTCATTATTGCTGCAATACGATAGCAAAAGAACCTCTATGTGTTCGACCTTTCGAAATTCTTGGGATTTTTTTAATGAATTTTTATATTTATATCGGACATGAAACTGATCTTCGTGCTGGACCTATAGATAAATTTGACATGAAACTAGTGAATTATACCAAATGTGAACGAACGATTGTCACAAGAATTATAATTTAATGCTACAACACTAACTTCCTGTGGATGTGGCAACAGGTTGGGTGGCTTAGTCACTGCTTGTCAAGATAGAATAACACGGTATAAACCACAATAATGTTTCTACAAAGAAATTGGATGAGAGAGAAATACTGAAATATTTAAATGAAGGAATACAAGCTTTTTTGGAGAGCAAAGGAAGGGCAGAGCAGTATATGCTTCATAGTATAACAAATATTGAAGATGAAAAATCTACTTGAACTCTTTGCTGAGTCCTTCTTGTAGCTGTATCGGAGTGCTGCAAGGGCCACTGGTGGGTAGCGTTGTGCCTTCACGCCCTCAAATTTATAAAAATATACTTATTTACAAGCAATGAAAATTGTTATGTTACCGAGAGATGTGTAAAAAGTAGTTATATTTTAATAAAAGAACTCTACCTTCAAGAGGATGCGGCAACAGACTGGGTGCTTAAGTCACCCCAAATTTAGTTTGAATTTCCCGAATCAAATTGCTCAAATACGTTTAGATCAAACATGACAAGTTGCAGAATGGAAAACGAAAATATTTGAATATTAAACCTTGGATCAATAAGAAAGGGATGTTTTTTGAGGAGAAAAAAAGTGAAGAGCAGAAGAAGTATAAAAAATATACGATACAGCAAAGATAAGACATCTATTTTGACTGTTTGCTGGGTCCTCCAAGAAGATGTCCCGGAGATACTCACGGATCACTTGTGGTTAACGTGTTGCCCCTTTGCTCAGATATTAATCACTATGAAAGTGACTGTCATACAACAACTTTATGGGTGACTGATAATTACAGTGGGGCAGCATGTTTTTATATCCATAGTTCCACATTGTGATATTCAGTTTCTTCACACATTCAGTAACACAGGAGCAAAACCACTCGCTTCTTTATTTCACCCCCAGACTTTCGTCTCAACTAGACTTGAAGCATTGGTTTTTCTCAGGCATGTCGTTATTAGCGATCGAATGTTTTATAGTGCTAACTTTACCGTATTTCACATATTAATATGATCTAATTTACCACAACAAGTTTTTGTTGTTCGTGTGTATTGAACGTTAGAATTGCCTCACAAAACCTTTTTTTTTTGAGGACCCGTGAGGCATTCTCTCGTGACATCCCTATTCTATCATACGTTATTGGCTAAACTGAAAAAAAAACAGGTACGATTAGGAAATAATAAAACACGCGTTAGGCCTGGGTGAAAATGGTGTACAGTTCTAGAAGGAAAACAAGTGGTTTAGTGGTTAACACACCAGCAATCTATGCCAATTTATACGCCTTGACCCCCAATTTTCGATTTTCGGTTTGTCGTCCTTTTGCCCCTGAACGAAAGTTATCACATAACTTCACGTGTCGAGTAAGAAGATGCGTGTTTTTTTGATGTGCATTAAGCCCATTTCCTTCAACTGAAGAAAATGAAAACACATTCCTACATAGACAAAAGCGGACTTCATTCCAACCTCAAGCAGAATTATGGATTCACGTTTACAGCAGTGTTTGTAAAATACATCAATCCGTTTGCTTTTTACTTTAGAATAATCAGCTACATCACTTTCATTGAAGATAAACTGGTCAGTTATTCTATTGTGATTGCGAGGATATAGTAATATTACAGGTCAGTGAGATATTAACTACCTGACTTGTGATGGTACTATACATCGCGATCTTATAAACATTGCATCAGATGGATGGAGATATGGACTATCTTTTTAGAATTTTGATTCTTTCCCTTTTTCCAAAATCGAACATTTAGAATATTTTCTCCTTAAATCTTTTTGGATCAATTAAGTGCGGAGTGGGAGAGATTTGGGTGAATGAAGAGTGGAAAAGTAGTTACGAGTGAGATGTTACACAGCGCTTTGCCTGGTTAAGTAAAACGCAGAGGTATATGATTACGAGTTTGGTGAGAAAATCATGTCTCTTCGATTTGTAGTGTGAAAGACGACAATGATTTGCGATAAAGAGTAGGGTTTTCGGAAACTTTTCTGTAATTGATTGTATAATTCTTGTGAGTAATTTTTACTGCAATGCTACTAGGCTTGTGAAGGTAGTGGGGAAGCACAGGGTGTCATGATCAGAACTGGGAAAACTAACAACATAATTGCTTTTCGACTATATGTTTCTTACGCGCAGTGAGACCGTACATTATCTGAATTGTGGCGGTGTAGACGTCTGTGTAACAAAAACGAGGACATTGCTAGATTTCTATCAGCTGCTTTTGGGGCTGACGCCTTTCGAGATACGATACTCTTCAGATTTTGGCCGTAGTGCCCAAAGTAATTTTATTGGAACCACTATGCCCGAGAACGTACTTGTGGATGCGCCGCATCCGTCTGAGCTTGGTGACGTCTCAGCGGCGCAAACCTTGTATCCATGCGACAGTACGATCTTTGGATATGAAGAGCTCCACCCCCCTCCGCGAGGGCCACGGCTGGGCAACGTTGATCGGTGTGACCAGCGGTGAAGAGGCGGTTATTCCATGGTAGAGGGACAAGGAGACCTAGAATCCTTAAAAACCTTTCTTCCGGAAACCGAACAAGAAGACAGAAATCTCCTTAGTCAAATTATGAGAAACCAACCAGAGACAAAATATCCTTTCAGAACATGGGCGCTGTTGGGTACAGCCTCAGAAATCACAACCTGGAGACAGTTAAACCGAAATATGACAACCACAAGGAACCCACTTCGCTTGTGCTGTGGGGGATAAACGGAGGAAATGGAGAACCTTGGCGATATTTCAGAAAACAATGACCCAATGCCAGCCTTCCGAAACGTAAAACAGGAGCTCATTGATTATGAGGACAGGAACAGGAAAACAAGCCATGGAAAAAATCATGGTTACAATGGATAGCATAACAATGCTCTTTACAAAGATTCCCTCCGAACGAAGAGAAAGTAAAGCGGAACAAAGAGGAGCACAACAAAAAATCGGTTGTCTGAAACAAACTCTGGCGGAGGACAGGAAGTTAGCAGCAGCTACTTCCCCGATCCAATCTTATTCATAAATTCTAGCAAGCACCAGTGAGACAGCACCCCAAACAAAATCAAGACAAACCAAAGGTAGTCAAGCAACGATGCTAGACGTTCCCAAAGACCCGGTAAAAGGTACACCTTCTATAGATACCCAGAAAGAAATTGACAAAGCTATTACATCAAAATAAGAAGAGTAAAACATCTTCAAACAAAGCAGTTGTAGTTGAAACACAACAAAGAAAAAGCAAAGAAACTAACGGAAACACAAACAACCTTCCGTACTATGAGAGGCGCAAGAAGTACCCTAAACTAATAATCTACAATGTAGAAAGAGAGAAAGACGAAGGAAGAGTTCCTTCAAGAATTAAGTAGGAAGTCTTAACCGGCAGAGACTGACGACAGCTTTAAGAAAGACTTCTTGGTCAGATTCGAAATGTCTAATAAGAAAGGCGATGCCAACTCCTCCAAAACTAATACTGGATTGTTGAGGCACATCCAAGATTATCGTGGCGAGTCATACAAAGGGAACGTATTTTTGTAGACTGGACGTCTTATAGATGCGAAGAATACTGTGCCCCAGAACGCTGCTTCAATTGCCAATGGGTTCTAATGATCTTGTTGTTGATGAGCCCTAAAAGCCCCACAAAGAAAATCAATTGCCAACTTTATGGGCACTAAGAAAAACATTGCAGAAGAGAAATATCAATCTGTAGCTACTTTTTCAAAGAAAGACCCAGCTATCAAGACTGTCCTGTCCTGACGAAAGAGAAACCCACTTGTGCCAACTGCGCAAGACGAAATAATAATGCATACCACCAAACAAATAACAAGTGCCCTGAATATAAAAAGGTCTTAGAACAAGAAAGAAATCAAATTCACTATGGGGATTAAATATTAGAGTTGAATTGTGCAAGAAGCCAAAAAGTAATGGCAGTAGTTGAAGACTTTGCATTAAGACAGAAAATAGATATACTGCTCCTTCAAGAGCAATACTCACTCAGAGGCAAAACCTCTGGCATAAGCTTGCGCCATCTAATAATAGAAGCACCCACAGGGAAAATGGAAGCGATAACAATCATGAATCCCAATATAACAGTCTTAAAAATAGCACAATGCGCAGGCCACAACATGGTCTGCTGACACCAACGCCCGATCTCACCAATGGGGAGACTTCCTAACAGATAAGAGAGGAGAAGAAATCGAAGAACCTCTTCATAGCCAACGAGATAGATTCTAAAATCCCAACTTTCGAAAAGGACGACCGCTCCTCATTCATAGACCTAACAATCACCACCAGCAACACAGTACTAGGAATATCAGAATGGAGAATTTGGCAGACCCAACAAGTAGTGACCACATTCACTATAGACAAAGGCACAAGTGAGGAAATAATTGAAACAAGGAAGTGTACTCCTGCACAAAAGCTGACTGGGACCTTTACATAACACTACTAGAAGAAAAATTACGAAAAGAAGACACAACCCACCGGAACATGACAAGTGACGAAAAAGGAGAAGAGCTCACAAGAATTATAACGTAAGCTGCAGAAGCTGCGATACCCTTAAAAACAAAGAGTAGGAAAGCAGTCCCCTGGTGGAATCCGCAGTTAACCACTCTCCGACTTCAGATGAATTATACCAGACGCAAACTATAATGGCTTAAGAAGCGAAATAGACTCGAAGAATAGCACAGGCAAAACTTTAAGATGGCACGAAACAGCTTCCATGAAGCAATTACAGAAAGAAAGAATGAGAAATGGGAGTACTTCATCATACGAGTAACCCAACTCAATCCTTAGGGCTTACTGTACCAGTTTGCGCAAGAAAGACTAAAGATTCTCAAAATCCTCTCTGCTCTCAAGGCAGAAACCAGCGAAACAATGGATTGGGTTGACACAGCTACACAACTCCTAAACCAGCTCTTACCTGACGATGACAACCGCGGGGAAACACAAGAGCAACAAGAATACAGAGAGATGGACAAGGGGCGCTGAAGACGAACCAACTGAACTAGAAAAGGAAGAAACATCTATTAAAATAGGAGAGATAGAAGATGCGGTCCGTTTACTAAAACCAAGGAAAGCACCTGGGTAAGACGCAATCACCAATAAAATTATGAAGAAAATTCTCCCAATTGCTAAACAGCATTACAAAGACTTACTAAACCCTTCGTCGATTAGTATACTACTTACTAAACCCTCCGTCTTTCAGAGGGAAACTTTCCCAAAATATGGAAAACGGCCACACTGACGGTGATCAAGAAAACCCCAGACAAATCTGATAATAAAGCTAAATCTTATCGGCCTATATGTCTTCTCCCAACCATGGAAAAAATAATGGACAAGATCTGCACTAAGCGAATCACGAACTTTCTTGAGACGGATAATGTACTAAGTCCAACTCATTTCGAATTTAAACCTAACAAATCTGAGGATGCAATCAACCACGTCCTATTAAGCATCAAAAATCGTGAAACCAAATATGCACTAACAGTTTTTGCAGAGATATCCGGCGCATTCGACAACGATTGATGGCCAGCCATATTGAGAAGGCTAAGAGAAATTAAGATACCGACTTACCTGAGAACAATCTATAGCAGCTTCTTCAAAGATAGACCGGCTATGATTACCATGAACCACCTGAATTTCTCAAAACCCCTCAGTAAAGGCTGCCCCAGTGGTCGAACTGAGGTCCGGTAATGTGTAGTATACTAATCGACGAAGGGTTCAAAAATTTTGAAAAAACCGGAGCAAAACATATTGCATATGCAAACGACGTGACAATTATAGTCCACGGAAACAGCAGTCGGGGCCTGGAGAAGACAGCTCAAGAAATTTTCGATTTTCTGGAAGCATGGTGCACCAAATTTAAACAAAAACTCTCACCTCAAAAACGCAATTTATGGTATTTGGACCGACCTTAGACATCAATAGGTCCTCGGAACTAACAATACAAGGCGACGAATCACAGAAAGCAGATTCCTCAAATACTTGGAGTTTGGGTAGACCACAAACTAGCCTTTCTCCAACACAAGGATGCAACGACCAGAAGCAAAAGATTATTCCACAAGTTAAGAAGAATATGCAGAGCAGAGTTCAACTTAGACAGCGAAATGCTGCATACAATTTACGACAAGACCTTTATGCCGATGGTCAGTTACGCAGCCTCAGTATGGGGAGCCACAGAGCAGACTTATCCTACCATAAACGTGCCCTGCTCAGTGCGCAAAGAGCAGCACTAATACCCATAACAGGGGCTTAAAGAACAGCGGTCACAAGCAGACTACAAAAAATCGCAGGAAAACCTCCATTGGACCTAGAAATCCAGAAGAGGACAGCAAGATACCATCTGAAGAAGGACAGAACTTACAAGAAATGCAACAAAGAAGTTAAACCTCAAGATAGCTGGACCAAAATCCGAAGCCAAATCACCCAAACCACGCTCATGGAATGACAAAACTGATGGGACAACGCAGAAGATGGAAGGACAACATACGAATTTATCCCGAAGATCAACTTCACGAGACAAAACAAATGGTTCCGGCCGCAGTAAAGGACGACACAGTTCCTGATTGGTCATAGCTTCTTTAAGGACTGCCTCCACCGCATGAACCTGGCAGAAGACCCGTTGTGCCCGTATGACCACCAGGTACTAGAAACGGTAGACCACATACTTCTGAACTGTCCACTATACCAAGAAGAGACATAAATTCCAGACAGAACTAAGAAAAATACTTATAAGACAAGACAAACCTAACTGGATATATACGAGACAAGACTATGATAATTTCCCTACTTTGACATTAGAAATCACAAAGGAGAGACAACAATACTGACCATGCAGACATACAAATACCTTCAACCTAAAACCCCCAAACTTGACAACACCAAACCCAACTTGGAACAAAAACAAAGAAGAGACTATAACGAAAGAATGGAAGAAGAAACCACACACTACAACAAGAAGGATATGAATTGCATCAAAAGCTAGACAGTAGAGCCCACCTTCCTCCTCGTGGATAGGGACGGGTATTCAGCGGTATTAAGTCCGGATCCAAGGAGATGGATTTGTCCTACTAAGTGACAAAGAGGTCTATCATCCACACAAGACACATACATAATTAAAAACACCATTCAATACAAGCCACTCACACAAAAGAAGTCACACAGCACACCCATCTAATTGCATGAAGTACACGTACAAGGAGAAGAACACGAACAATTCGACACGACGACTCCAGTTAAAGAAGTTGTTAGGTATGGAATCTACACACACATTCAAATTGAAAAAAAATTCCTATTATACAACGAGGAAGTTGGATGCTGTCGCCCTTGAACATTACTTACTATGACTCAGATGAAGCTGGATGCAGTTGCGATGTTGAGGCAATTCTGAGGTATTTGAAGTGAGTTTTCACTTAGCAAAGTTCCCTGTACGAGAGAGGATGTCTGTTTTCTGGAAAGAAAGAACTTCAAACTTGGAGGCTAAATTTATTGCATAAAATGATGTGATTTAGTATTGGTAAATGAATGGTTTTCTGTTTTTTGAAATTTTTTCGATATGTCTTGTGTTTTTTGATACATTGTATGTTTCAATTGATGTTTGAATTTAAAAAAGTTATTGTATTTGAAGGATTAATATTTTGAGTGTAAATGATTATTTTCCGAAGAGGGAAACTATTAACGTTATGGTATGAGGAATTGAGAGGTCATAGTTGTTTACATTAGAAAAAAGGGATATTAAGTATTTTTATAAACGTATGAGGCAAGGAACTGATGGAATTAATTATGTGGGAAAATTTTGTATTGATTTAAGAGATTTATTCATGCTTCCATGGCAATTGAAATTATATGAAGTGTTATTTCTGTGCGACGAACTTAGTTGAATGTGTATATTTCACATGAAGAATGTTGTAATTTCTTGCGTTTTAATTTGATTTATTTTGCTACATTTAGTGAAAAAATTAATTTTTGTAGTCTGTCACCAAATGTTCATGATATTGTATGGTAAATAGAACGATCCAACAATTTAATAAATGATGAGTGTCAATAAATGATAGCGTAATCATTTCACTTAAATGTCCGCCTCACAACCAGCATATTTTCTTCGAAATCGTGTCCAACCACCACGGCCAGATACACCCCTTTTCGCCAACACAGGCTGTTACTGCTGCTACCAGGCTCTTACAGTGACCTTGACTCGACGACTACTCACAACGCGGCTTTCCAAGCGCTCCTTCGTTCTCGATAGGCTTTGCGGCAAATACTTTCAGTCATCGACGTACGACCGTTTTCGTATTCGTCCGATTCGTAATTCGGAAAACTTTTCCAAATGCATGACTGGCTTCACTTGGAGCCCTCGACAAAATATTTCTTAAGCGTTCAACTTGCTTTTGACTCGGCCGTTCATTAATAAATTTACTGTGATAAATACCACAAAATTTGAATCTTGTAAACTGCGTTTTTACGCCCTCTCGAAATTATCGAACTCAAAATCAACATTATGGTGATCTACGTGAAATTCGGACCGACTCGTCCCCTCTCGATAATTCGCGTACGATTGAGACTGGATTCTCACCGCCGATGATCCGCGTAAGACTCAAAGTCAACCGTCTCTTCCGATGACCCGCGTAATAATGAGACAGATACCTCTCGTGCTTCCACCACAATACTAATCCCCACTCTTCCTAAAATTCATGCACGGTGCATTCCGCCAATCAATCGTCTCGTCGCCGGTTTTGCGTCGCTAACTTCATAAGG
>NNCF01125980.1:508419-672373 GCA_002313205.1 Laupala kohalensis | reverse complement strand
TATATATATATATATATATATATATATATATATATATATATATATATATATATATATATATATATATATATATTAGTAGTAGTAGTGAATAATTAATTCATTACTTTTATTACGTTCACTCTGAAAATTATTAAAAGAAAAGATTGGATGATCTAAAAGAACAAAAAAAGTTTCACCCCCGAGTGATGCGGTTCGGAAGGAGGGGTGGAGGGACGCTACCTTGGTACGAACGAGGAAGTGGAGTGGGAAGACTGGTTCTTCAGGGGCACAGACCCTGGGTTTTTTTGAATAAGGCTATAAAATATCGATCTAGTGTCTTGACATTCTGCGCAGTTAGTTTACGGGGACTGAAGATTAAGGGAAAGAAAATTAAACGGGTGTGAAGGAATTGTCCAGGCACATTGTCACTAGAGGGACAGAGCGCTTCTCGCTATACGAAAAAATCCATTAGCAAGACTGATGAGCGACGGAGGTTGTAGGGAGGAACAAGTAGGAAGGAGGGGGGGAAGGAATAAGGTTAGACCGTTGAACGAAGCTCACGGGTCAACAATAACAAATGAGTGACGAAGGGCGAACATAATGGAGGGCCAGAAGCAACTGCGTAGAAAAAGGTCTGGGGTTTGGAATGTAAAGAAGTGTTAGTAATATGTGACACGTATTAAAATAAAGTGTCGTTGGTAAGAACGAACGCTTCTGAACACTTACAAAAACTAAAAGTGGCCTCTCAGCACAAACACATGGTACTTTTTACAAATAAATCACAAAATTAACCTGGCAAACATCTCCCTAAAACATCACCTGCCAGACAAAAATCACATTTTTCGATTTGCAACCACACCTGACTTCCAAGGACTTTCTTTACCTAGCACGGTTTACACCTGAGACCCTCTGGAAAACATCACTTCGTTCCTCTCCTAGCTTCACATCTGATTTCACATATTCTACCTGATCCTTCTCCCACTCCTAAACCTTCTATTCCACCTCCCTGTGCTCCTACGTGATCACCTCCCCCCCACAACCTCCCTCTGCTCCCTCATCACCCCCTCCCCTTCCCATCTCCACACCCATTTCTTCCCCTTTCCCTGATCTCTCGCCTCCTCCTTCCACCCACAAACGCAGTTACAACTTGCGCTCTAGAGTACGATGTGGTGCTCGAAAATGACAATCGCGTTGGGTGGAGCGTGCGGGCTTGATCCGGGACAAGAAGTTGTATCAAATTCATATTCCCCTCCACAATCTAACGTCGATTCCATTTCTCGAGAATCACAAACTCTTTGCGAAAATAAAATATTTATATTTAATCATAATATCCAATCCATAATATCAACAGCCCCCAGGGGGCTTACATCTAGTAAGTACGTGTTTGGCGAACATGGGGCCCTGAGCTGAGTCTGGCATTGCTTCCACTTACTTGTGCCGGGCTCCTTGCTTTCTCTTTACTGACCTTCCTTGGTCACCTCTTGTTCTTTTCGATCCCGACGCTAGGGTATCTTTCATTTTCCCCTTCTTCTTTCTTCTCCTCCTTCTTTTCTTACTTCTTCTTTCCCCCGCAGGGAGCTCAGTTTCGAGTGAGTATGGGCTTGGCGAACCCACGGCCCCGAGCTGGTGACTGGTATTGCGCCACCGGTCCTCGGACACCGTAATCTTTGGACATGCTTCAGCGACCACCATGGTGGAAAGTTGCGTGTTTTGAAGGGCGGAGATCTTGCCTTCATTGGCCGGGTCGCGAGGAAGGATTAAACCTCTATAAAAAAAACCCTCAACCGCAAGGTGTGTTACGCGCCGATGAGGTGAATGGGTGTTGAAGACAAACACTCACTAGCGGACAACCTCTGAGGCAACTGCCGCACCTGTTGAGCAAGTTTTAGTGTTGTGATGCGGGGGCTCCACGTCACCGGACATTTATTTCCTCCGAACTCGTGGGACAAAATGAATGATTCCTTATGAGGATGTTTTTCTAATTATGTCACGAATCAACGGAACCTTCGGAAAAATATCACCTGTTTATATATTTAAAGGCCTAGAAGGTCTCGCTGGTACGTTAAAAAGTATTAAAAGATTAAGAAACGGAACAATGCTGCTTGAGACAAAAACAAGCAAGCAAGCGTTGAAACTACTTGATTGTAGTATGCTTGGCGAGTTCCCTGTGAAGTGCGAACTCCATGCTGCACTTAATCGCAGCAAGGGGGTCGTAAGTTGCAGGGACATAATGGAAATGACAACTGACGAACTTGTTGCAGAATTGAAGGCTGACCATATAGTTGAGGTCAGTCAGATCAAAAGGAAGGCAAATGGTGTTCTAGAGACGACCAGTTCCTTCATCGTGACTTTTGACTGTCCTAAACTACCAAAGGATCTGAAGGCCGGATGGCTGAACCTGCCGGTCCGTCCCTTTATTCCGAATCCTCTGCGCTGTTTCAAGTGTCAGAGGTTTGGACACACGACAACATCGTGTAAGGGACGTGATACCTGTGGAAAGTGCGGATAGGAGGCACACAAACCCGGCGTCTCATGCCCAGGGCCTGCAAAGTGCATTAATTGCAAAGGCAGCCACTCGGTATGGAGCAGGGAGTGTGTCGCCTTTCTCGAAAAAAAGAAAGTGCAGGAAATAAAAACTACGGAGAAGATCCCGTACGGTGAAGCGCGGAAGAAATACTGGGCATTACACTCTGCATTTTCTACTAGTTACTCCACCGCAGCCAAGACTCCAAAGCAGATGAAAACCGTATCTGTTCAGGCCGATTTCACTGACGTGTCTACAACAACGTCGTGCACATGTCAGTGCAAATGCGGAAAGAAAGATTCTTCAGTCATTCCTGTTAAGTCAAAACCACCACCAACAGCACGTCCATCTAATCAAAAAAAAACATCAAGTGGTACTAAACTTACCACCGTAACCACAAAGCCACAGACAACGACGAAACATGGTTCTACGGCAAAACCCGTTAACCTTGTTGAATTTTTAAAAACAACACCTTCCAAAAAATCGCAGAGACGTAAAAAGAACGTCTCTGTACTTTCTTCCTCCGAGTCAGAATGTGTATTGTCCGAAGGTGACGCGGAAATACACATTCACGAACCTGACCCCGGAGGCTCCAAACAGTAATGGCTTCCATACTTCAGTGGAACCTTAATGGCTATAGAACTCAACGTGAAGAGTTACAACTCTTAGCGCGTTGTAACCCGATATGTATCTGCCTACAAGAGACACACCTTTCACCAGAACACTCACCCTCTCTGCGAGGATACAGCAGTTTCAGATATGACGCCACCACGGGAGATCGAGCAAGAGGAGGAGTTGCTGTGTTTGTTAGAAACACAATCCTCTGCCCACCAGTTCTCCTACAAACTCACATCCAGGCTACAGCAGTCAAAATTCACAGTGTACCATCTATGACCGTGTGTTCTATATATCTTCCTCCGACACGAGATTTTTCGGAGACCTTCCTTAGAGATATAATTCATCAGCTCCCTCGACCATTCCTCTTCCTTGGAGATTTCAACGCCGACAGTGTGCTGTGGGGCTCGTCGAGCGATTGCCCCAGAGGCCGACTACTGAATTGTCTCTTTGAAGGAGAAGATTTATGCTTAAGGAACACCGGGGAGATGACCCACTTCGCATTTGGCACGGAGTCATGGACTGGTATAGACCTATCAGTTTTCTCTCCTGAAGTTGCTGATATCTTTCAATGGAAGGTAGAAGGTGGTCTGCATGGTAGCGACCATCATCCTATCTGGTTGTCATTGCAGGAACGTGCGACTATTCCCGATTGCAAGCCACAGAAATGGATTCTCAGTAACGCTAATTGGACACAGTACCGTTCCCGATCTGTCTCCAGAGAAACGGGTAGTGTCCAACAGAGGGTCGACCATCTGGCACAGGTGATTCATCTCGCCGCTGATGAATCCATTCCGAAAACATCTACATTTCCACGAAGACCTCATGTCCCCTGGTGGAACGACGCATGTCGGTCCGCCATTCGGGCAAGGCGAAGAGCATTGCGGAGATTTAAGGCTAGTCCATCTCCGGAAAACCTCGCCGCATATCGGATTGCTAGAGCAAAAGCGCGCAGAACTATCAAAGAATACAGATCCACCTCCTGGAAAGAGTTTCTAAGCACCATTAATAGAACAACATCGTCCACTAAAGTATGGGACTCAATCCGAAAGATATCTGGAAGGTATTCTCGAGTCCCAATATCTGGACTCAATTATCAGGGTCGGGTTCTCACCAACAACAGAGATATGGCAACAGTGATGGCTGAATACTTTGCTGACCTAACATCTACAGCAAACTGCGATCCTGATTTCGCGAGAAAAAGGGAAGTAGCAGACAGCACATCTTTTGACTTTCGTTCCACCAACTGTGAACCTTACAACTCTTCCTTCTCTATGTGGGAACTTGAGTCAGCTCTAGCAACAGTCCACGACACTTCTCCTGGCCGATTCAATTCATTATGAAATGCTGAGTCAACTCAGTCTCGAGTCGAAAGAATACCTTCTGGATATCTTTAATCTTTCATGGTCCGAGGAAGTATTCCCTAATTCCTGGAAGGAAGCAACGCTTATCCCTTTACTAAAACCAGGTAAGGACGAAACGAACATCAGTAGTTATCGAAGCATTGCCTTGACTAGTTGTGTTGGTAAAACTCTGGAGAGAATTATCAACCGACGTCTCGTGTGGTATCTTGAACGGCATGACTTGCTGAGTAGATCTCAGTGTGGTTTCAGGAAGTTCCATTCCACCCTGCACAACTTACTTCTCCTGGAATCAGCAATTCAAAATGCTTTCGTCTGAAGACAACATCTCATCGGAATATTATTTGACATCGAGATGGCTTACGATACTACTTGGCGTCATGGCATTTTACAACAACTCCTGGGGATTTAGAGGACGTCTTCCTCTCATGCTCATGTCCTTTTTGGATCAATGTTCCTTCCGCTATAGAATTGGAAGAGACGCCTCAGATCTCCTTCTTCAAGAGAACGATGTTCCTCAGGGTTCAGTCTTGAGTATCACCTTATTTGCAGTAGGCATAAACAGCATAAAGTCTGCTGTAAAGAGTCCTGTTTTACACTCTCTTTTTGTCGATGATTTTGCTATCTTTTGTTCATCACAGAGTGTCACAGGTGCGGAGCGACAAATTCAACTCGTCCTTAATAGATTATACCACTGGTCGAAAACGACAGGTTTTTGTTTCTCTGCTGAGAAAACACGCTGTGTTCTTTTCAGTAGGAGACCAAGCCTTCTGGCAGAATCTCACCTCTCCCTGGGGAACAACGTTCTCATATTATATCCTTTTGTGAAATTCTTAGGTCTAATCTTTGATCAGAGACTGAATTGGATTGAACATCTGACAGACCTAGGAGCAAGAACATTAAAGTCTCTGAATTTATTGAAGTGTCTGAGTAGCAGGGAATGGGGCGCTGATCGCTGCTCCTTGCACCTGTTTTATCGAGCATTCATAAGATCTCGGCTCAATTATGGCTGCGTTGTATATAGCTCTGCTCGTGCAAGCTATTTAAAGAAGTTGGATAGTGTCCACCATGCAGGAATTCGACTAGTTACGGGAGCCTACCGCACTAGTCCCATTCCGAGTTTGTATCCCGAGAGTGGTGAACCATCTCTTTACCTCCGGCGGCAAATCCTCATGCTTCAACACTTTTGCCACGTGCTAACTTTACCCGACAATCTGGTGCACAACGCGGTGTTTCATCCTTCCTCTTCTTCCATCCGTTTCTACAACAACAGACTGAGAGCAACCAAACCTTCTGGATATCGCTGTAAACAAATTAAGGAAACCTTGAAAATACGCACACCTAATGTCTTAAATCAAGGTTTTAGTAAGACTCCTCCTTGGGCTTTACACAAGCCGAAGATTATTTTCGATCTTCTGCGTCATGACAAGAAGAACACTCCAGCTTCGATGTTGAGGGCATACTTTCACCTAATCCTCGACAAACACCAGGTCCATTTCCCTGTGCATACCGACGGGTCGAAGCAAGCTGATGGTGTCGGCTGCTCCGTGGTGTATTCCCGTGAGACCTATGGCTACCGTCTAGGCGACCTATGCAGCGTTTCCACCGCTGAGTGCTACGCCATATTGAGAGCATTGCGATCAACAAAGTGCTTCGGCGGATCACATTTCCTGATTTGTTCTGATTCGCTGAGTGCCCTTCAAGCAATCCAGAATATGTATCCGGCTGATAAGTTGATCCAGAACATCCAGGAAATGCTTCTCTCACTGCAAAGTGATGGAAAGAACATAATGTTTTTCTGGATTGCCGGGCACGTGGGTATCAGAGTAAATGAGGAAGCAGACGTTTCCGCAAAGTCGGCATGCCTTAAGACTCGCGTGGATTTCTCCACGATTCCAAAACGAGATCTCATAAATTTCATCAAGATGAGGATTCTGAGTGAATGGAACAATGAGTGGTTAGCTGTTGAAAGGAATAAGCTCCGACTTATCAAATCTTCTGTTAAGTCATGGAGCAGTTCCAGTAGGCCAGCCCGGCGCGACGAGGTCTTGCTAACCCGACTGCGCATAGGATATTGTCCTCTCACTCATAGGTATCTCTTACTACTTGCTGATGAACCCGTTTGTGAGGAGTGTAGCTGTTCTCTGACAGTGCGTTACCTACTAATTGATTGCAGAAGATACTCAAGTACACGGAGACAAATTGGTGTGGCTGCAGATTTACCCACAATTCTCTGCAATGAAACGGTTAATGTTAATAAACTATTGAATTTTATGAGTAGATCGGGGCTCCTCCGACAAGTTCTCGGGAGGGTTTAAAAATTTGCATTCCTTTTTCATCTTTCCTGTCTTCTTTCTTTTCATCGTTCGTTTCTGTAATTAGAAAATATAATATTTAGAAATTGTTTTCCTTTTTTGTGATATAATGTATTGGTATAGTTTTCTTTTCTTGTCTTTCATCTTTGTAATTAGATATTTGTTGAATTCAGGAGGGTTTTTAGTGGGTATGGTCGAGATATTCGGCGAGTCCCACACACGGAGAAGAGTCACAACGGCTCTTCTCTATGGTGCAAAACTGCATTTTTTCCTACTTGCCTGGGTTCTAATGACCTCGATGTTGACGAGCCCTACAGCCCCCCCCCAAAAAAAAACCTTTCAAACAAATTGAAAGACATTGAAATTCTTGTACACGAAAATCCGTTTGATTTGCTGTCTCACAGGACATTATCTTTCAACTAACAACATCAATGATACTTATACTTCTAATTATTATTTAGCAAGTTCTTACTGCGGACAAAATTTTAAAGGAAAACATCCCCACGGAGGTACGTGTATCTATGTTCGTAATGATATTTCATCTTCTCAATTGTCAGACTACGAGAACTTCTGCGTTGATAGCGTGTTAGAATATTCTGCAGTTAATTTGACAGACATAGGTATTATTGTTTACTGTATTTATAGACATCCTTAATCAGATCTTCTTACGGAAAATCTGCATTTCTGAACATTTCGGAGCGGTGTCTAGTAGGATCAGTGGCTCGTCGTGCTTCCACAGTTTATCTGCGCAGACAAAATTTCATAGATTCTCCATCCTAACAAAATCCCGCCTTTAATTTAGTACTCCAGGAGGCGCTCCTGGGTAAAGAAGGGTAACATCTTTGCTGTCAAATAGTGCCGGTACTGCAATCTTGTGGTAATTCCTAGAGTTAGTGTCTAGGAATTATGGCGATGGGAGGCGAGGTTGCGGCAATGGGAGGCGAGGTTGCGGGAAGAGGAAGGAAAAGTGAGGTTCGTGACAGCATGATGTTGACTCCTGGTATGGTGTTCGTGCTTCATTTAGTACAATGACAGACTTTAGAAAATGTTTTAACCAAGAGGCAAATTCCATCCAATGCGCTTCAAATCATGTTCCAGCAATGTTCTATAGAGCAATTTGTTGCCACATATTCATTCTTGGTGTTAGTGACTCCATTTCACTAACAGATCTTTACATACTTTCTCGGAATTTTGAGATTATTTTAAAACGTATTACACGTAAATCCAAAACATTATCGTTATATGTGCCGATTTCAACATAGATTTCCTTAGCGCTTCCGATTACGCAAATTCACCCATAAATCGATTCAAGAATCTTATCGATCTTTAATCTTCTATCTACGATAAACGACACCACTCGCCCTTCCAGTTCATCTCAAACATTGCTGGATCAGATTTTCAACAATGGAATCTCGTATTTCTCTGAAGTGTTTTGCTCCGGATACGGCGATAACCTTGCTCAAGTGTTGACCATTGAAGATAAACTTAAGATAAATAAAAACCATTTAAAGTATTCAAGACAGTTTAACGACAGAAATTTATCCATATTAACAAATTATTTGCGAGAGGAAATTTGAAAAGATGTTTACAATTGCTAAAACACCGACAACAAATTCAATGTATTTATTTCAGCATTCCTAAAACATTACAACTGTAACTTTGCAATAAAACGCAAATTAATTAACACAAAGAAATACAATAGATGCATCACCCAAAGGATAAGAATTTCTTCCAAAAACAAATACCGTTTATATTATCTTTCAAATTTATATTATATTTCTCTACTACCCACTTTCTCAAAAATCCTTGAAACATTGTTCTATAAGCGTCTTCTAGATTTTCTATCAAAAAATAACATTGTCTGACGATCAACACGGATTTTGGAAATCCTTTTCCACCACCAGCGCCATATTTTCTTTCTTAAACAATGTTACTACTTCTCTTTGTGGTAATGGGCCGCCGCGAGGCCTCTGGAGGTTGGCGGAGTATCTAGCCGCGCGGGGCCATCACAACTAGAGGGGAGAGGATATGAGGGTGGTTGGGAGTCCTAGCCGTGAGTCAATCAAAATGCAGTTTTGGTTTATGCTGGTTTACTCACGCTCGGTGTTGAAGGTGGCATGGCTGGTCAGAGAGCGAGAGAGCTGAGCCGGTTGAGTGAACATGGTCCGGCGGTAAAGCGGCGACGGTCAGTCGTCCAGGTTCGGTCAGGCTTCGAAGTGCGTTTGCTGCCTTCGGTCGGCGTCCGTCCTTCGGCGCTCGGCGCGACCCTCGTAAGCCGGTGTCATCTGACGTCTCTTGGCAGCGTGTCTCTGTGAGCCCCCGAGTCTTGAGATCCCTCTCTTAAATATGACCATTGACCGTGACGTCGCCGCCTCCCGACCCAGCTCAGCACTCTCTGTGTCTCCCTGACCCAGTTTATAAAAATGGTTTACATTCCCTCGTATGTCTTCACTCGTTTACTCAAGCCACACATTTTGGCCAACAACTCTTGCAATACTTATCAGCAATCTTAGCAATATCTTCACGACATCTTGACCATAAAGAAAATCCTCAAGGTGTTTTTCTTGATTTGTCTAAAGTATTCGATGTCATTTATCACGAAACCCTTCTCTCAGAATTACAATATTTTGGCATTCGTGGACTTGCACATCAGTGGCTGACTTCCTACTTAAAATATAGATATCAACAGGTCGAAATATCATATACTAAAAATAAAGTACTTCAGCATTGCCTTTCAGAAACAAAGCCACTAACTCGCGGAGTACCCCAAGGCTCAATTCTCGACCCTATACTATTTTTGTTGTATGTGAACGATGTCGTTTTCTACATCAGATTGCAGAATGATTCTTTTTGCCGGTGACACTAATTTACAGTATAAACGCCAACGTTCAAAAAGTTTTGTCTAACCTCTCGGCTTGGTTCCATGCAAATCGCCTCATTGTAAACATTGACAAAACAATGTTAATGTCTTTTTACAATTGTATCACAAAATCTTTACCCCAGGTTTCTCTTTCCTTAAACGGAACAAAATTAAGAACGGATACTAATACAAATTTTTAGGTCTCCATATTCAAGACAATCTCAAATGGAATTGTCATGTTGACAATCTTAATTCCCAATTAAGTAAATTGCGTTTCGCATTACAAACCTTGGTTAATATTGTTAGTCCACATATTTCGCGTTGCGTATATTTTGCAAATATTTACTCCCATTTACGATATGGCGTCATCTTCTAGGCAGAGCAATTACGGACAGAGCGTCCAAACTTTCAGAATTCAAAAGAGGATTGTTCGTATAATTTGTAAATCTCAACCCCGAATCTCTTGTAAACCCTTATTCAAGGAATTAAATATTTTAGTACTTCCTTGCATTTATATTTATGAAACTGTCGTGTTTGTTGTGATCGAATTACTGAAGCACCACCCTTGTTTCATACAAAAATTTTGTTCACGAACACAATACTTTTAATACATTGACACTCTAGGACGATGCTTTGCCAAAAAGGGTCGTATCATTCGGGAATCGTTCTATATAATTCTCTGCCCAAAAATATAAAAGATAATATTAAATTTAATCTCTTCAAATCCGTTGTTAAAAGCTATCTTCTGCACCAGTGCTTCTACGCTGTAAAATAATTTATTGATTTTAATAAAAATTAAAGCGGTCTTGTATTTTATCACGCCATTGTTGAAGTACTTTCAAAATATCTGACAACAATTTCAAAACTATTTATTTGGATGCCTAAATTATGTTTTATTATTCATAAAAATTTAGTTGTATATGTACTCAACCCTGGAACAGTTGTGTACATTAATTCTGTGGCCCCATCCTGGCCCGGGTTGTTAGGAGAATCCTAGGAATAAAGTAGCAAGACAGACACTAACGTAAGTGTTTTGGAGGACGCTAATACTACCAGCATGGAGGCTCTCATAATAAAACACCATCTACGATGGACAGGTCATGTAGTTTGCGTGCCTGAGTCACGTCTCCCAAAACAAATCATGTATTGTCAGTTGAAGGTCGGACAGAGAAAACAAGGTGGGCAACAAAAACGCTTTAAAGACGTTCTGAAGACTGATCTAAAGAAGTGTAAAATTGACCCTGCAAATTGGGAGGTTGTAGCACCCACCCGTCCAGAATGGCATCGCCTCGTCCACCAAAGGCACCTATCCTTCGAACTACTGCGGAGAAAGCTTCAAGTCGACAAACGCAACGCTAGGAAAGAGCGTATGGATACCAGAAGCATCAACCCTCAAGGACCAGTGGCTACCCAAGGCACCATGTGCCAACATTGTGGAAGAGTCTGTGGTTCCAGAATTGTGTTATACAGCCATCAAAGAACTCAAGTGTTTTGAACTTTACCGTTGGAAGACAATCATACTTGTATACTGAGTGATAGTCAAATATATAAAACTAGCTTCCTTTTGTATAGTTTTTTCAAATGATATTGAAAAGTTTTGTGCTTTTTAGTAATTGTAACAGGTTAAGTAATTCCTAGCATTTTATTTTATTAATTAATCTTTTGAGATAAAACAAGATGTTATATATAGCGTAGCCGCTGTAAAGTAGAAACAAGAGAAAAAATCACTTGAATCCTCAAACATAAATAGGACAAGAACTATACGTTACCCAAACCTCATAGAGAGTGGAAAATGAGAGTTTTTGTTATTGTTGTAGAGGTACTTTAACTCTTTAACTTTATCAACAAAGAAATTATTTGTCTAGAAACAGTCGATTATTATGTGTTTGATTATTGGTAAGATATAAGACCAAATAACATGTTCACAAGAACCCTATTAGATTCGCTTATAAAGTTTGCTCCGTACAACTTTAGAGTATATGATTCAAGTAATGCTGTAGGTCGATGCTTAACAGGAAACACAACAATGATGTGGTGGATCTTAACAAACTTCTATTTTTTTGATAAAATGCTCCATAATTGGTTTTCAGATGTTTTATTTAACTACGATTGATACATAAGTTGAGATGACCTTTTGAGTTCGAAATATAGCCATAAATACTAACCATTCCACTAACACTTAGGAAAACTAGTGGTCCAAAACCATTGCACATACTTTCTCATATACGTTTCTCAGTCTGCACTAGAGAGCGACATTAAAGCATTCTATTAGGAGAGCGTTGATTTTAACATACTACGTTATATTTTGGTCGTCCTTATTTTACCCAATTTAAAAACTTTATTAAAGAAATACTTTTACTAGCATTCATGTAAAAGCATCTCTAATATACAAATTCTGTTCTTTCGTTTTTGAGAGAGATAAGATAAGTAAGGTTTATATTCTATTTCAAAAGATATATTTATTAATAAATATAAAGATAATTGGGATATTATTTACGCTAGAACAAACCAGCAGATCATCAATTTTCTTATATAATTTAATTAGAAACTAAAGAGTTAATTGTTTTGCAATATGAAATTGCAAAATTATATTAATAAACATTAATCGCATCTATGATTTATTTTGGTTAAACAGGTGATAGTGTTTGTTTTATTTACTTCCTTGTTTTTCGAAGCGCTCCTTATCTATCTCGTCAAAGAATTCTGTAAGTGTTAAATATATTGTTTACAATAATATTTTTAACGATGGAAACTGCTATAAAGCATTGAATTAAAAATAAACTAAAGGATTCATCGTTCATTACATTCAAGACAAAAAAACACGTGACCAAGGTAAATCTTCAAACAATAAGTAATAATATAAAATAACATCCTCTCGCATCAAGTAATATGCACGAACATTAAATATGACACACAGCATGAACAAGTTAACAACAACATCCGGGAAAAAGAGCAGTGGACACATCTGATACGTAAGCTTACACAGCCAATGATGCAGCATCACCGGATAAGAGGTTACGACGTGCGTAGAGATCGGGTGTGGGTGGAAGGTTAATGACACCAAGACAAACATAAGATGCAGATCTCTGTTCTCATTACAAAGTAACATATTAAAATGATACATCTACAAACATATACTCCTTTGATTCACACCATTGGCAAACGTAAAACTACGCGCCATAAACATATAACAATAAATGCAAGAAAAAATATTAACTAAAAATGTACATGTTAGTGTAATGAACTACAACATTTTAGTCGGACTCAAAGTCAATAATTCAACAAATTACTGAAATTATTTTATTGCGGCTATACCAAACTTTCAAGCAAAATACGGTTAATGCGGATGTAATGCATACTAATTGTACTTTACGTACAAGAAATTTAAGCAAAATCGTTGGAGTCGTTTTTGAGAAGCATTCAAAAGAGTACATTGACCTTCATTTGAAGTACCCTTTGTTTTAAAGCAAAAACGAAATCAGAATACGTGTATCGACAACAAGTAAAATGTGTATCGAAATGTGAATTAAATTGATTCATTCATTTACTCAGAATCGCTGCGCACGGACGGACGGACGTTATGCCAAAAACCACTTTTTCGGAATCACGGGTCTCCAAAACGGATATTTCCGCAAAAATCTCGTTTTCGAATTTTTTCACGATTACAATACTTTCTCATATACTACGTATATGAGAAAGTAAAAAAATGAAAACCCCAGAAACCCGCTTTTATATATTGGTTTCCGCTTCAAGGAAACGGCATAACATCTCGATTAGTGCCTGAAACTTTGAAAAATCCATTCTCTTCCCAAATAACCTCTTTAAAATAGAAATTTCAAAAAATTATTTCTTCGCGAGACTTTACAATAAAAAAGTAATGTTCCATTAAATTTCAAGTTTCTATTTCTAATATTTTTTTCTCCGCCAATGAGTTAGTCATCGTCCTGTATACATGTGGGTGTAGTCTTTCAATCTGATAGGTACAACATTTTAATAATTTGCTACCGAAAAGCATTTATAGAGTAAAATATTTCGTACGTTGACGTATGTGATAAAATACTATTGTTTATATTTTTAACCAGTCGTTTCGAAAGAATATCTTTTTATACCTCGCAACAAGGGCGTATGCAGGCTGGTGCAAGATGGGGCAATTGCCCCACCTTCAGAGTTGGGGCAGATACCCTATTCTCGATATGGAACATTTAGTAAAAGAAGTAGTTGAAAAATTTGCAACTAATCCTCACATACTATTGTTTAAAAATTTATTCTTTTAAATAAATTCTGGTTTTAGTGCTAGTGAGTATTATTGTATGGCATTCAATTCTCTTTGTTATAGGTTAAATTCAGAAATCTTACCCACCTTACGTTTTGAGCTGGATAGGCCCTTGCTTCGAAATGATAGTCTTTTGTATACGAAATTAATAACTTTCTTAATATCACCAGCATATTGTATCGTGTGCGCTTAGGCAGCAATTTGATTAATGATTGTTTGCTGGAGATATGATTGATGGGAATAGAAATCCATCGTGTTATATTGGTTCAGTAATTTGCACATCGAACTGGTATTTGAATATCATTGTCTAATATATCGCCTAATGTCATAAATATTTCAACGTTTGCTAGAATATTTTTACGAGAATAAGGCACTCGTCAGCTAACAAGGTCGTATATTACGTAAGTACCATACACTTGTAGTGTTTTCATGGCACTATTCTAAAAGCGTCCCAGTGGCATAGCGATGGCTGAATAATACACCCATATTCCTAGAAGTGGCATGTATACACACATGATTAAACTTCCAATGTCATAAGTCTTTTGCTTAGATATGAATTCACAATGTTACAATTTATTAATCTGTAGAATTTCTACCTAAATACTGTAGTTGAATCGGTCAACGAGAATAAAAATGAACGCCAAGAGTGGCGGGTTATAATAACATGCGATTTTTTTGTAGTATTTGTAAATGGGAAATGTAGCGTACCGTTGAAGCTCATATGGAGCGATAGGAGGTACGAGACGGGTGATAAGCTATTGTTAGTAGGTGGACCGCTTAGCTAGGTTTACCAACAACTTGGCCCACATGGAGGGGTTAGTAGGAGTTGTTAGTAGCAGTGAGAGTTATTGAGAGTAGTGGATAGAGGAAGGAGAGTTCGCTTTTCAGTAGTCACAGCTATATGAACTGGGACATTATTGTGGAAAGCTACAAACTTTTCTGGCCCCACCGTTAATTGAACCCAGGATGATTTGGTGATGAGCTAGAACGCTACCAACTGAGCCACGGAGGGGCTTTATATGAGAATTGGACTCCATTTAATCGCTGCGGAACCTCATCTTCGGTTCTTCCACCGGGCGTTCACCTACATGTCACGACTTACGAATACTGTCGACAAAAATTAAACTGAGCGATGTGGAATGTTTTACGCTGAAATGACGCGCTGCACTCGCACCCGATGGCAATTCCTTTTCTCGTTTGTCCTAGGAAAGTTTTCACGTGTAATTATTTATCCTTTTAACATCGGAAAGATCCTTCTTTTCTGTAAGAGGTTTATAATAAACGGATAGTTTTATTAACAGTACCAGTAGGGTGTTTATGCCGCTATGGCCCCCACCTACGGTGGTCACTCGTGGTTTCGGGGGCCATAGCGGCGTAACAGTTGGGGGACGCCTTGTGGTCACCTGCGGTGTCGGGGTCCATAGCAGTATATTAGTTGGAGGGGGGGGGGCACGCCTTGTGGTGGCGAGGTGCGTAGCAGGTGGGACACCTGGTGTTTGTGGTGGAGTGCAGATACGCTGTCGTACGACGGGTAGGTGTGTTGTCGAATGGCGCAATGTTTTTTTGTAGCTGCGTTGGCATACAACGTATGTTTCGCAAGTATGCCACCGTATAACGTGTGTGTATGTGTGTATGTATATGTGTGTTCCATATGTGAAGACAAAGTAGTGGGGAATGGGGGTGGTGTGAAGAGTGTGGATGTGTGTGTGTCTGGGTGTAGGAGAGAGAGAGCATCATGGATTTGAGCATGGAGGCAATGGGGGAGGTGGTGGTTGGGGAGCTGTGACTGAAAGAAGCGAAACACGAACCTCGTTTTCATGTACACGGATGGTTCATCCATAAACGATTCCATGGGTGCTGCTTTCCACTGTCATAGTGCCACCCGTTCTTTTCGCCTCCATTCTTTATGCAGAGTGCACACTGCGGAGAAATATGTTATCCTTGAGGCGCTTAAGTTCGTACAGCTATCTTCAATATGGCGCGCGGTTCTATGCAGTAACTCTATTAGTGATCTGTGGTCAGTGTCTTCACTGTACACTTGTAACATTCTGACACTGATTATTCAGAATCTGTGATTCTTACACTCTTCACATTGGCCACTGCTATCTTACACATGGTGGTCCCTTACGCGGAGAACCTCCATCTGAGTCTTCGCAACACAATACCGTGGAACAAATTAGTACCATCCGACGGAGATTCAATCTACCCAAAAGATTGGACGTTATGCTTGGGCAAATAGAACCGACTCTGATACGCCATTTTCGATTCCTACAGGAATGTGGCCTTTGGCGCAGTATCTAATCTTTATTTAGATGTCATGACTTAAATTTAAAAAATTGATCAGGGCTCCTGCCATATGTTCTGGGGAGGGTTTCGATTTGTATCCTTATCCCTTTCTTTAAATTTCCTTTTATTTTGTTTTCTGTTTTAGGCAAATGTCTGTCTTTTCCTATCGTCTTTGTGTTTGGATACATGATAATTCAGGAGGGTTTTTAGTAGGTATTGTCGAGTCATTCGGCGAGTCCCACACACGGGCAGTCATGATGGCTCTCCCCTAATGCACAATAGCATTTTCCCTACTTGTCCAAAAATATTAGGGCTCTAATGAGCTCGGTGTCGGCGAGCCGTAAAGTCCGAATATAAAATCTCTTTGTAAAGTTAATTTTGCGTACTATATCAAATAAGGGTCTTAAAAGTGTATGAGAGAGCATGTCCATTGGTTTTGCACACTGGTTTTAGCATGGAGTTAGGGTAAATAAGAGGGAGAAAGTGTAGACTATTTCTTAAGTTTTGGAATATGATTTGGAAGTAAAGCGAAGCGGGGGTGGGAGGGGATTTTTGGGGCAATTGGTTTTGCAAATTTAGAGGGGGTTATGTGTTAACATTTATTTATGTGTTTCTGTAACGATGTACTCAGTTATCCTGCTTGTTCTTTCATTTTCTCTTTTGCTATTGCGTGTACAGTATGTTCATTAAATCTGTTTTGTGATTTAAAGAAAATTTTATTTTATTACATTGATATTTCCTTTTATTTCCAGTTGTCCTGTCCAAATCTGGTGCTAAATATCATTATTTCTCAATAGTTAACAGTGTGTGTCACATTATTTTAGTTCTTATCAGAACAATATTAAATATAAATTGTATATAAATGCAGTATTTGATGTTATATTGAATATTTATTAGTTTGATGAATTAGACGCATAACAAGGTATAACAGCCACAACTGTTGCAAATTAAGATCAAACTTGGACCTAACACTGCATTTGTCGTCGTCATTTGTATTGTGCTTGGTCCAGGTTTAGGCTCAGTAATGACGCATACGCAATTTCTCTCGGACATCCAGCGATGGCGTTCGCGGCGCATGCCAATCGGTCGAAATCTCAAATATGGAAGTCAAGTATACGCAGCAGGACAGAGGTGGAAATTACCAACGGGCGGGGAAAATTGCTGAATGTGGTGACAGTCCCATTTACATGTACATGTTGCATTATCTTCGATTTGACGTACCGACCGTCGGAAAAGCAATGTGGAGGCACAGACTAAAAGGAGAGAAAACAGCCTCAGCAGGTCCCATCACGTTCAATAATAGTTCAATTGATATCATACTACACGCAGGGGCGCACCCAGGAATTATTTATGGGGAGCGGAGGGTTTGAGGAACATGAACGTGGGTTCGATAGGATATAAATGAAAACAATGGTTAAAAACCGTAAGATCCGAACTCTTATCATAACACGAGATCGAAAAGGCCAGTCGATAAAGAACAGAAAAGTCGATGTAAAACAGAAAAGACAATTGAAATATACCGTGAGTGAAAAGTTCTCCCTTGGTAAGAAAACGCTCTTCCTAGAAAAATAGCAACATAAGAAAAAAATTCTATAATCGATTTTTCAGTAAATCATATATTTCTTATCGTATTGAAGATTGCGTGAAGTATTGTGACTATCAATCGCAACAAAAAAGTCAAATACATTTTTTAAAGACTTATTTTCTCGGATGAATATTACGCATTGATTGTTGTTGTATTGCAACGCTAGACATAATTGAATTTCACCCGTTTCTTCCTTAGGCTTCCTTCTGCCAATTCGTAATCAAGCGGAGACCATAAGTTTATTCACTCGCCACACTTCACAATTTGCTATTGATCATTATTCTGAAATCATCGAGTTTTCGGGTATCGGAAAGAAATTTGGAATAGAGGCAAAAAAATTCGAACCGAGAGCAGAATCGAAAAATATATTTCATTATCACCAGTATTTCAACTAATTGATGTTGTAATGTAATCTTTTTGTACAGTAATTTGATAAACGTTTTTTAATAACACTAGAAAATTACTGTACAGTAATCACTATTAGTCTCTAGACTAGAGATTTTAGTACAACACTCCGGGCTACAAACCTGGAGGTTGATTAAACTCACCAATTATCCGGCATTTGTTTGACCACATTTTTCTACCCACACGTCTTCATCAATAACCAGACTTCCCACTTCAGAGTGATTGTTCTTTTTACTCCATTTACCATTCACATCAGCAATATTAACTGTATTAGTTTTTTCCTACAATAATCGTTTAATACACGTTACACGGTTAATTGAATTTTAGTAAGTTTTACTACACAGATTATCTTTACGAAAAGAACAAACACTTTGCACTCAGTGAATTGAAGCAGCCTAGTTGGCGGTGATCGCCACTACCTTCTGCAAACATAATCTCTTTGCTGGACCTTTCCCTCCACACGTGTCAACACGTAGGCTCCCTGTCAACACGTAGGCTACTTCGCTCATGACCCAGCCACGGCGCCGTGAAGTCGACAGCTGCCTAGGGTTATTTTCAGTTCCCGTAGGGACTATCACGTTCAGGTGTTTTGATTACGAATCGGTCACTGAACTATGAAATTTGGTATGGTCCACAGATTGCAGCTTATGTTTCCGTTCAAACAGCAGTTAAATTGTGTTATTTTTAAATAGTTTTAAATACGCTAAGTGACATTATTCAGGAAGAGATCAGATTAGGTACTCTTTAATTAGTATCTTCATAGATTTTTTTTCACGAATTTTGATCGGAATTTTTGTGTGAGCACACAATTATTCTTGCTAATACCCCAAGAACTACTAATAAGTGAATGAAGTACTCATATTTAACCCTGATTAGATGATAAACCGTCTAGTAATAGAGCAACATGGAAACAAACATATTGTGAAAAACCTCTTCTAATAGAAAATTGGCCCTTTGATTATACATGAGTCATTTTCGAGAGCAACCCCGTCCGAGGGTACTAAAAATGTTTTAATGCATTTGGACGAATGGGAAATATTCTTGATTTTGCCTCAATGCGTAAGATTTATGCAAACATGAAGGAAATGTTGACCTCTGAGAGGAAGGTTGAGAAGGCCGTCTCAGAAATGGGAGATGACTGTACGCTGATATTTCTGTTTGCGTTGTGAGATTTACAACGTGGTAGAGCGAAGAATTCGTAGCTGGAACATGGGTTCATCAACAATTTCAGAGGTAGTTTACTCGAAGTCGGAGAACTTGCATAACTTTCATATATGTCTATAAATAAATTTTGATCATACAATTATGCTTTATGAAGTTTTGATTAAGTAGTTAAATTTTTTTGTTTAACAGAATAATTCTTAAATTGATACTTGAGGGAGGTGGGCTTCAGACCGCTCCCCCGCGCGCACTGGTTCGGAAATTCCGGAACCCAATTGGGTGAAAGGTCCCAGGCGTGGAGGTGGAGGATCCGCGTGTTACCTGCTCCCGATTCCATTCTGATCACTCAACACAATACAAAACAATTGAAGTGACGAATAGCTGGTCCTAATGAGAGTGCCCGCACTCATATACTGCTAATGAACCTCCCGGAAAATTTTACAGTCCCCCCGACACTCCAAAAAACTCTGGGGACTTTTCGCAAACGGCAGCATGTGCGTGTCTGTTCATACCAATGCAAAGCATTGGAAACAACTTTTGGGAAATCCACCCACCCCAGAGCGCGCGTAGCTTAAGGCGAACAACATTTAACCAGAGTTCAACAAACTTTCTTACGAGTGACTATCACCTCTTTTAACGCAAACAGTCTAATATTCATGATCATTTTCTTGCTTCTTTCCCTCAGTTCTTCGAATTCATGGCCACTCCCTGGGT
Organism: Laupala kohalensis; assembly: GCA_002313205.1. NCBI lineage: Eukaryota > Metazoa > Arthropoda > Insecta > Orthoptera > Trigonidiidae > Laupala > Laupala kohalensis. The sequence goes on along the minus strand of NNCF01125980.1, from coordinate 652,295 downwards.
TATTTTTCTTGTATTTCCCTTGTCATCCTTAGTTTCCTTTTTTCGCTTCAAATAATTGTATTTATTTCTATGTAACTTTGCATGCTATCTTTATGCACATTATCTGCAAGACGTATTATTCAAAGTGTATAATATTGTTCGTTTCTATCCATTGCTCGAGAACAGTACAATATACATAACCATGATAAAGTGTACCTTTGAAACCGTTGAGAAACCATTAGCTTATGGACGAAGTGCATCAAACTTTACGCTGCCGAAGACTAACTTTCTTCGGCAAAATCATTTATGAATAACTTTCTAAGCAGTGGAAAGCGTCAACTGACTATCTGAGAAGATGGTAGACACTTCCACGCTACCCTTCGAGTGTGATCAATAACTCCATCGTTTTGATCGCGCAACAATTACGTTATTTACGAGAGTTCTATAATGGAACGATTGATCAAACATGCAGTTCGCCTTCATATAAGATTTATCTTTCTTACATTTTTCTCCATAATAGTTCATCAATGATGGATATTAAATCTATTCCATATTTTATCATGTGTTTGTATTCTATAAATTTAGGATTTGTAATATTTTCGTAATTTGCTTTTCGGTTTAATAAGTGTTTACTGAATGAACCTCAGCTATATCCCAAAACCAGACTATCATTGTACCCAATGGTCCATTCTCTGCTATCTAATAAGATGCTCACTGCAAAACAGAGCAACACCTTTGTCTTCTATACCTCTGATGCAAAACAAATATCTATACATGAAATACAGGCAGATGAAAACAGTGACCAGCCAAGAATAGAACCTAGAATCTCCTGGTTCGATAGCAGGGATATGGACTGCTACCCCATCTATTTGTCTTCTTCAACTGTACACCATTTCCATCCAGTTCTCTCACACCTGATAACTGGTGGAATTAGGAATCAATCCAATCCTATCTATACTCTCAATTGCCATCTAAAGCTTTTTTCTAGTTAGTGAATCTCATTAATCTGCCTACCATACCATATAGTCAATCATCAGATTATTACAATATACATTGAGCATGTTTAATTTCTTCAATTGTTTCTGTTTGGAAAAAGTAGAATATATAAGTATTTTTATTAACCACCTCTGTGGAAAAAGTAGAATGTACGACCATATATAAACAATTTGCAGCACATTTTCATTTTTGACATATTAGGTCCTTAGTCTAATTGTTTCCTTTAAATAACATGGATTACATTAGTACAATAACATACACCTCTATTATTAGTCTACAAAGCTAAATTTATTGCAAAATTTTCTTTACAAATGTCACAATATATACCAACAGTTTGATACAATCTCTTTATAAAAATGGTAGTTTCTCTCATACTTCTGTGGACTGTGAAAAAAATCTTCAGACCAGATTATAAAGAACACAAGAAAAATGGGACTTTTAAATTTAGTGAAAGTTATTTTTTATAGCTCCTTTTCTTGGGATTACTTCACATACTAATTCATACAACATGAAAATTGTTAGTTTTCTAACATATTTATGGTAAACAAATATTTAAAATTATTATGAACACATACTTGTACGTAAAGTATCTTCAATTATTATGAAGATATAAGTCAAAACAATAACAAGCCTATCCAAAGAATATTAAAAATTCATAGAAGTTAAACACATACAAAAAAACAACAACAACCTGATTACAAACACTGTGTGCATGTGGGTGAAAAGTTGAAAATACATTTTAGGTTTCACTCAAGTATGTAGACACAAAAACAAAATTCACACCTGTCAGTTGGTGATTGCATGAAAAATACTTTGCAAGTATCATACTTCTATTTTGTACTCAGCACTCAGCATTTGTGAGATGTTAAACATATTTAGTAATGCAGCAGGACATTTTTGAAATTATTTATATCACATTTTAAAAGAAACAAATTAAATTCACATTCATGAAAATGTTGACTTCATATTTTAGAAATGAATATGCTAAGGGGAAAAAGGCAGATGTGTTGATCAAAAACAATTCTTACATATGCAATATTACCCCGAAATATATGTTAAGAAAACAATGAATGGAATAGATGAAAACAAAAGGTGTACCATTGGAGTTTAATTCAGCATGTTCACAATTATTTCAAAACAATTTAATAAAATTAACTTGAACCAGTTTTTTTATACACAACTTAAGAAATACTCTGAAACAAACATCTCATCTTACCCTGAAATGTCCATGTAATAAGAAACTGAAGTGTGGATATAATGGTACAAGTCTTCCCAACAGTCAATTGACAAAATGAGAAAGTGCCTCTCATTCAACTCTGATTTTTCAATTAAGGTGGTTAGTCATGTTGTAGCCCTTCCTTCATAAATTGCACTTAGCCTACTCAATTTTTAGACTTTTTAAGTCATAGTCACACATAAACTGTTAATAAACTTAAATTATACACTCACTATTCAATCACAGAACCAAGCACTTATTCAATCACAGAACCAAGCACTTATTCAATCACAGAACCAAGCACTTATTCAATCACAGAACCAAGCACTTATTCAATCACAGAACCAAGCACTTATTCAATCACAGAACCAAGCACTTATTCAATCACAGAACCAAGCACTTATTCAATCACAGAACCAAGCACTTATTCAATCACAGAACCAAGCACTTATTCAATCACAGAACCAAGCACTTATTCAATCACAGAACCAAGCACTTATTCAATCACAGAACCAAGCACTTATTCAATCACAGAACCAAGCACTTATTCAATCACAGAACCAAGCACTTATTCAATCACAGAACCAAGCACTTATTCAATCACAGAACCAAGCACTTATTCAATCACAGAACCAAGCACTTATTCAATCACAGAACCAAGCACTTATTCAATCACAGAACCAAGCACTTATTCAATCACAGAACCAAGCACTTATTCAATCACAGAACCAAGCACTTATTCAATCACAGAACCAAGCACTTATTCAATCACAGAACCAAGCACTTATTCAATCACAGAACCAAGCACTTATTCAATCACAGAACCAAGCACTTATTCAATCACAGAACCAAGCACTTATTCAATCACAGAACCAAGCACTTATTCAATCACAGAACCAAGCACTTATTCAATCACAGAACCAAGCACTTATTCAATCACAGAACCAAGCACTTATTCAATCACAGAACCAAGCACTTATTCAATCACAGAACCAAGCACTGATTCAATCACAGAACCAAGCACTGATTCAAACACAGAACCAAGCACTGATTCAAACACAGAACCAAGCACTGATTCAAACACAGAACCAAGCACTGATTCAAACACAGAACCAAGCACTGATTCAAACACAGAACCAAACACTGATTCAAACACAGAACCAAACACTGATTCAAACACAGAACCAAGCACTGACTCAAACACAGAACCAAGCACTGACTCAAACACAGAACCAAGCACTGACTTAAACATTTACTCAATCTCTGACTCAAACATTTACTCAATCTCTGACTCAAACATTTACTCAATCTCTGACTCAAACATTTACTCAATCTCTGACTCAAACATTTACTCAATCTCTGACTCAAACATTTACTCAATCTCTGACTCAAACATTTACTCAATCTCTGACTCAAACATTTACTCAATCTCTGACTCAAACATTTACTCAATCTCTGACTCAAACATTTACTCAATCTCTGACTCAAACATTTACTCAATCTCTGACTCAAACATTTACTCAATCTCTGACTCAAACATTTACTCAATCTCTGACTCAAACATTTACTCAATCTCTGATTCAAACATTTATTCAATCACAGAATCAGCAGTCAATCAATCACCGACTCAAACACTCAAATACTGACATATTTATTGAACTATTCACTTGTATGTTCAAGTCATACACACACACAATTAAACGAAACGACTCCATAAACCCATGAAATCAATCCACTCTCTCACTTTGAAATTTCCCTCATATGTAAACGTGCACACTATACAATCATCTCTCTTCTCCAAGTACAGGATTCCTATTTAAGTTTTACAGACCAAATATTGACAGGAGTTAAATTGTAAGTTTACAAAGTTCATAATATTGAAGGAAATTCTTCCAGTTTCCTCTGAAATACTAATCAAGACTTATAAGTATATATTAGCTTGTACATTGAAGACTAACTCAAAAAGAAGAAAAATAAAAGTCCATCAGATTTGAAGATGATCTAGGCAATATGGAAAGCAATCTGTTTCCTTAATACTGGTACCAAGGTTGTTTACGAACCCAGCGGAGTCTCACGCCAGCATCAGTTCGAATTTTAATGGAAGCAGATTCTGCAGCTCTCACTGTTTCCTTCACAGATTGCATAAGGTTTTGAGCATTCCCAACCAGCATATCAGTGGCCTCCTGGTCTTCTTCAGTGCCTTAAACACATATTCGAAAGTTAAGACACAAACATTCTTGCTGAGAAAGAGGTAAAAATTCAATGAATCAGAGAAGACTGAAAACAAATTTGATCTGAAATAAGCAATTCCCTTAACACACCACCAAGTTATTATACTTACAATGACTTCATAAGATGGCCCAATACACAGCACATTAAGTCTCACATAGACATATTTTATGTTTCAAAAAAATAATAAAATTACATTAATCTATTGAAAACTCTTCCCCAAAGAAGTTGGTGCTAACACATATGAAAGGAGTAATAACCTTTATTCCATTAGTCTAAAGTCAAATAATTTTCTTTAACTTTCAATCATGAAGCAACTCATGATACCTCCCAAAGAAAGAAAAATCTATTAAAAAGATGCAACAGCAAACAGGATTAAAATATGGAATATTTACTATGATAGTGGCATACAACAAACAAAAAGGTGTGAGAAAATGTCAGTTAAACCATTCCAAAACAAGTTATAAAACGAGGCTTGTCTTGTGCTAAACTTTGGTAGCACAAGCAAATGTAAAATACAGTAAAGAAGAAAAAATTAAGGTCGGTACAAACAGGGTACATATACCTCATTTAACATGCATTTAAAACCCGTGTAGCAATACAAGCATTTTGGCGACATTAAAAAAAAATCAAAACAGGCAAGGCAGCATTTTCATAACTTACTGAAAATGAAATTTCGTATGCAACATGCAATACACATCAGGATTTATAAACACTTCACACTAAACACATGCCACTCTCGATAACGGTTTAGATGGCAAGGAAACTCTCAAAGGCAATGTTACAAACCAAAAAAATTTATAGCAACATTATCTTTCACCTTCGAAATCGGAGTTATTGGAGGAGTATAATAGATAGTATTGTATTGACAATGGCAATTCATACAAACATACAATTATTTCCTTTCAATATTACTTCTGAAAACTTAAGTTTTTGGAACAGCTGAGACGAATCGTAAGACTCCCGATGTCACTTGAAATTACGATCAGTCTCCATGGGGGATAGATAATACACCCCTAGCCCTTGGGTATGGGATGCCATGTGAAATAATCGAGAACTGTAGTGTTTATCAACTTAATACACAGTACAGTGTACACACCAGTCGGTCTGCGTGTAAACGTAATGCCGACCACACGTGCATTCAATACAGCGAGTTCAACCAGGACGTTATCATAGTTAATCCAGAGACAAACCCTACATTTGGCAACGAGGACAGATCAAAACGTGTGTTCCTTTGTTGTTGTTTTTAGTAACCGATTGTGTGCAGTTGCCTCCTTTCGACCCGAGTGGCGAGCAAAGCGGCGTGATTCCTCGATAGGAAAGATGGCTACTAGTCGTTGATTTATATTTAACGTTTAAGAACGTTACTACTTCGGAGAGGAAGAAAGCTACGCATGGGTGGTTTAGAATTGCAAGATGTATTCTATCCAATCCCGGATGCAGGTATAGAGACGGATAATGGAGATACATAGGATAAAACGAAGAATGCGCTTTCTATTTCAGATCGAAAGCTAGAAAAAAGTACAAAGGGCACGTGTTTCGGGGTTTAGCTAAAAAGACAACGAGACAATCGCATAGTTTACAACGAGACTCGGACAGCAGGCAAAATATGGCAAATTCACCCCTGAACGCGAAAAGATCAGAGACCAAGTGGTGGAAAAGTGCCAGGTAACCGAAGTCAGGAAACGGATTCTCGGAAGAGGTGACATTTCACTAAAGGAAGTAACAGAAATAACGCAAGCTTTTGAAACTATGTCATTTTAAGAGACAAACATGGAACCAGAAAATGTGGCTAGAATTTCTGAAACCAAACGGACACTGAGAAAGAAGTTTCAAAACCAGAGTCATGAGAGACGATGTTTCGATGCGGGTACGTGGAAAATTTCAAATCTAACCTCAAGTGTCCAGACGGGTAAAATATGTACATATGTGCAAGAAAGAATGATATTTTGCTTCAGTAAGCCGCACTAAGGGATCCCTAGGTGCCTACAAGACAGTCCCACCTAGGCGGAAGTCGAAGCTAGAGGCAGACCAAGTCGACAATTGGGAAGAAAAAATGGAAGACGAAAGATACTCATTTCAACTGATGCTACAGNCAGGGGGGGGGGGGGTGTACAAGAAGGTCTATATCGGAGTGACTGTTCAAAAGAACTCTTAGATATGACAAGTGGATAGAACTTTGCCAAAAAAAATTTAAATTTTAAAAATAATGTTATACTTATAATAAATAAAGCGAAGTACAACGGTATTGGATCTTGTGAAACGTTGTCTGAGAAAGCACCAAGCTTTACTGCGTGCGGTTTAAGGTAAGAGCAGAGGTGCTCGTATATGGAACAGAGACAGTAATGTAAAGGGATGTACACGGCGCTAGTGAACACCGATTTTCAACACCGCTCCGTGATGTCGCACAGTGGAGTATATTAAGGCGAAACCTGGCCGAAAGTATTTTATCCAGTAAATTTGGGGAATTATGGCGTAAAAAACATTTTTAAGTGTATAAACAAATGTTATGGCCATTACTCATGTTAAGAAAATTTAAATACAACTTCTTTTTAATTGTTTATATAGATCTGATACATAACCTCTCGAATCAAAAATACATTTAACTTAGCATGACATTTGTTTATATACATATAAACGATAATACACTATAAGCCATCAAATTCACGGTATGGAATTCTTTTGGCCAGGTTTCGTCTCAATATACTCCACTGGGCGGTATCACGAAGCGGTGTTGAAAAGTACTGTTCGCTAGCCCAGTGTATATCCCCCTTGACCGAGAAAAAAAATTGCGCGATTTTCACGAATATAATAGTTTTTCCGCGTCCCTGATAACGAAAGTTGTTTTTAATACGACGCCTGTCTCTCCATCTGTGCGCATCGTTTCTGGCTAAACGGATGAGTCAATTTCGTATTTAGCGTAGCGTATGTTGTTGATGGACGTGTTCTGAAATGTTTTTATCTTTGATCTTCATATGAAGTACGCTTTGTACTTAAGTATAATTTGTAAAATATTATCAAAAACGGCTAAATTTTTTAAACAGTTTGGCATAGAAGTAGGAAAATTACATCTCTCAGCCGAATTATTATCTCATTTTTATCGCATGGATCTCATTTATCCACTACATCGAGAGAGTTCAAAATTATTTAGTAGTGCAGAGGTACCAAGCCGAGGTGAGGCGAGGGAGGAACCAGGTTTGGAAACTAGCGGGTAAAATATCGGAAGGCTGCTGGCACTCCCTCGCTCTGTCATCATTCTTCATTTCAAGACATCTTGACCCAGAGATGTTTCCTCACATATCAAATTTCGTCCACACTAACATCCTTGTTCTTCGCGGTCGGAATGCTACTGGATCATTCTTAATGCAAACTATTTTCTTACTGTGCAAGTAAAAGACAAAACAGTTTAATTTTGGATTCTGTACAAAATTTTAAGAAAAATGATTCCAAACAACAATTTTCAAGAAATCCCTTTCCCTTGATTTTATACGGAGAAGATGAAACTGCTGTTAACATCAATGTTGAATGGAAGAATTTATTGCTTTTTTCTTCGTAAAGTTAGTTTCGCGTACTGATACGGGTCTTCAAATTATGTGAGAAAGCATGTGTATTGGTTCTGCACACTGGTTTTAACTGAAGTTAGGTTAAATAAGAGAGAGAAAGTTGTAAGATATTTCTAAATTTGGAATGTGATTTGAAAGTGAGTCATGGCGAAAGGGGGAAGGTATTTTTTGGGGGCGGGGGGCTCGCACATTTGGGAGGTCTGCATCATAGGACTTGGGGGTGGGGCACCCCTGCGCTAGGACAGCAAATCAATACGACCAGTGAAAAAAGTGAGGAGAAACAAGTGAATCAATGCTGCGGTTGATGATTTATCTTAAAATTTGTTAGCTAATTCTGGTGAGATGCAATGTTTGGAGTGAAAATTGTTGGATTACGTTGAAAAAGGAAAAAAATTGTGTGTGAATCGCGGAAAACTGATAGGAAAATATTTCCTCATGGACAAGATAAGGCTTTACAGTCATAGGACGAATTTGATTGTTGATAAAAGAGACAGCTAAAGAAGTGGAAACAAATTTCGTAGTAGTGAAAGGAAATGGGCAAGCATTGTTGGATTATCCTACCGCAAAGGCGTTGGGAATTATTAGAATCAGTTCAGAGAGGCAAATAAAAAAATAGCATTGTTGTCAAGAAGTTCGACATAGAAATTGGCAAATCAAAAGATTTTCAACTCAAGCTACCTGTCGATCCTTCAGTTCCACTGTAGCCCAAGCATTACGTCGAGTTCTGTTGAAAATTCGTGATCAGATTCAGGATTTTTAAGCAAAATGAATTATTTAAGCAAGATGTAATTGAGAAAATAGAGGGGCCGACTCCTTCGGTATCTCCGTGCCAGTGTACAGAGATACAGGGAAATTGAGCTGTGTGTTGACATGCGTCGAGCAATGTTTAATTTGAATTGTGCGCCGGAAATGTTTCAAAGCATTTTGAGATCAATACTCCAGGTCTGTGAAGGTGCGGAGGATTTCTTAGACAATATCATTGTTTACGGGAAAACCAGATCTAAGGCTGCAAAAAGTTCGCGAAACTCTGCAGAGGAAAGGGTTGAAATTCAATGACACGAAGTATGACATTAGTAAACAAGAGATTCAATCGATGGGTTTTTATGTCACCGGACAGGTTTACAGACCACTTGAATCGATGATCGCAGCAGTGCAACATTTCAGGAGACCCGAAACACCAGATGAAACACGTGTTTTTCTTGGATTGGTAAATTTTTGTTCCTTTATTCCGGGTTTGTCTCAGTTGAGTGAATCTTTACGGAAATTAACACGTAGTGACGCAAAATTTGAGTGGACCAATGCACAGGAAAAACATTTCGCGAGATAAAGAGTTTAATAGAAAACGCGGAAACTAGGGGGTACTTACGACACGGACGCTTCATATATCACTAACTGATTACAACCCATGTGAAGTGAAAAACAATCCTACTTCATATATAAGGAATAATAAAATTATTAAATCATGAAATGAGAGAAGGGATCATGACCATCTACACGAATCCAATCATGACTGTCGGAACGAAATATTGATAGAGTTAATAAAAAGATAGATAGCTCAATCACGTGAACTAAACTGACTTTTAGCAACTTAGTCGGTCCAACCACCCAAAATCAATGAATTATTACAGTGGTAAAACAAAACTGCGCACATATCGCGATAGTATTACAGACAGGTCGAAATTTATATTCAGACCAGCATTTACAGGATTCATCAAAGAGGTTGTGATATGCTTTTAATCTCTGGGGAGCGAAATGCCATATTTAGTGTGTTCGCATAGCTAAATGCAAAATAAGGAAACGAATTAGGGAAAACCAAATTATGTACGTACAAGATATAGTGATAAATTCGAAAAACCGAGACGAAAACTTGACTCAATTAAATATTTTTTTCTGGATCCATAAAGAAAATAATTGTTTGAAGCTTAAGAAAGGAAATATTGGAGTCCGAGAGATGGTATTTCAGTGATTCACGATTCTAAGCGAGACAAAAGAAAGGAATTTCAGTCTCATTCATTGATACCATCTTCAGAGAAAGTTTGGTTTGGATATGCCATATTTAGCTCTTGACCCTTGCTTTAAACTACTCGGGAGATTCCTGATATGAGGTCAACTTCTCCAATAAAACTACACATTTACACTTGCCTAAGGTATAAATCTGTAGTTTTATTTGAGAAGTTGACCTTACCTCAAGAAGCTCCCCAGGGGGTAAAAGTAAAGAGATTAGTAAAATGTGGCCCCTACCAAACAAAAGGAAATAAAGATCTATAATGTAGCTATAAGTAAAAGAGCAGTTCATTTAAATTATTTATTGGTATGGGTTCTGTTAATGCTTGTATTAAAGAAAGTTAAAAGAAGAAAATGGACTGAAAGTAATGATATATAACTTGTCAAATTCTGTGTTTTTTTTTATTAAAAAGCACATAATTTGACAAGATATATCTACTCAGATAACCTGTTTTATAGTAATGATAAATAATTTTTAAAGATGGCATACTTACAAGAAAGATTGAAAAAAGAATCTTTTCGATTTTTCATTCCAAGTCAGGGTCACTGAATGACTGGTTTTAGTTCAGAAGGAATAGGTAATTTATTTACTTCTGGATATTATTTTGCGGTCATGTACCCCATGCAAGTACTTTCATTAAATAAATAAGGATATCTTGTGTTTAGGCCCAAATAAAATAATTTCTTTGTTATGCCAACGTTTTGATATAATCTATACCTTCATCAGGACTACATAATCATCAACAAAAGGATATTTTCATCATAAAGGATATTTCATTTACACTAAACTACAGAACACTTAACCAACAGAAAAATCCTTGTGTTGATGATTATGTAGTCCTGATGAATATATAGATTATATCGAAACGCTGGCATAACAAAGAAATTGTTTTATTTGGGCAAAAACACAAGATATCCTTATTTATTTAATATGGAGGCTGACAATGTGGTCAACGATACTTTCATTAACACATAAGTGGATATGGGTAAGGAAGTTACGCTCATGTTCGCGCTGATTAAGCCCATCACCCACAAGCAAACAAAGAACGAAAACACGCCTCTCTGCTAATTCAGGCAACAGAACAATGGGTCATAGAATACCTAGGAAAAAGCCATAGAAATATGGGAGCAATAGTGTCTGGTATCTTGCTCTCCACAGAGTCAAACAATCCCCTTCTCAACATTTCAAAGATCAACAAACTGTTCTGATGTTTCTAAGGCCAGGGCGAACCCATCAGATCTGCCTCCCCTCACTACTCATCCAACTCACTAAAAAAACATAGGGGTCATTCTTTCTTTAATTGGTAGGGGAAAAAAATCGACCATCTCAGTTGACCAAAACCTTTTCACCAGTTCACTTCAATGAAAAGCGAGTGTAATGCTCATTCATTCAGAATTTTTTTCTTCACTATTTTACATTTAAGTGCTCCAAGTAGTTTCTTATGAAAATGGAGCCTCGGCATGCAGTAAACACGAGTTTTAAAACAATATGCAAAAATATAAAAAGGGGCAGCAGCTTTGAAGGTGACAGTAATACTATTGTAATTATTAATCTCGAAATTGGAATTTAAAAAAATTGTTTGCAGTATTTCCGCAATAATTCAAGGTTTGATAACAGTACATATCTGAAATAATTGATCTATTCTATTGAATACACTAGTGAATATACATTTGTTGGTCTGAAGTTATGACAAGTAGCTGACATTTTTGTTCTTTTTTTAGGATGGTCCATGTCATGTTCAAGTCCTGGGATTAAGAAATGTTAAATCCATCCCTGCCCTAAGGCCCTTAATCAGAACTATCAGAATAGTCCCCTGCTTATTTTCACAGAGTAAATTAGTTTATTGTCCTCCAAGTAGTTATATGCAGTTTGTAACTGCTTTAATAAAAATTATTTATTTATTTATTATCTTATTATTATTATTTTAAAACAATCCAAATAAAAATAATGAATCAGCATAATTTTGATAGGCAGACAGACATGTCTTGTCCAATAATTTTCTTGCCTATCAGGAACTATAGGAAATGTACACTTCCGATATCTCAAAATTGGGTTTTAATTGTTACAATACTTTATCTGTAGTACATTCATGGAAACAGAACCTTAGATGGGATCACTGTCACTGACAAACCCATAAAATGGCAGAAACTGAAAAAGCAAAAATAAAGAAGTCACTAAATTGTTCGTGCACTACTATTAGCCAAAGTAATTGGTTACCCCCTTTCACTTCGCCCAATTCCATCCTGGGAATGATTTCTGCAAGGATAAGAGAAAAAATTAATAATACTACCTCTAAGACAACAAAGAAAAACATTTTAGTCAGCAAGTAATGATAGTTAATGTTTCCACAAGTTATGAAATGTGGGGACGTGTACAATTATATGACAGAAGTCCATTACAAATTAATGGAGTCCAGAGGTAAAAGAAAAAAAAGCTATTTCATTAGATGATAATTTTTGGAATTAATTTTCTAAAAATAGTGCTTCAAGTTTAACAATTTAAGACATTAGTTGCCTCACTTAACATTGGTCCCAGACAAATGTTCATTGTTTAGTACAATTTACAGTTAACCAATAACAAAGACAACAATTATGTGTATCAAATTTTTGTTCAATGAACTTTTTGCTGACTGAAATGTATTAAATTGACTGTACCTTTGGAGAAACAAAACAGTCCTCAGAATTTAATAAAGTAAGCTAGCTTTATGTAAGTAAATATTGGATTTGATACATAAATCTCTTTTGTTTAACAACAGAGCCAGTATTATATCGAAGAATTTCAACTCCATGAATTTGCAAAGAACTGAATACATGTGCAATTGATAACTATTTTTATATTTTGATAATATTTCATTTTAATGGTTGCATTTCTTTATTTATTACTTTTTTATACCTAGTAAAAAAATTTGATATTAGAATTTTTAATTATTCTGGTTTGTTCACATAGTTGCATGACTTCCCATTGTGAAATAATTGGGAATGTCGCTGTAGAATAATCTAAAATCTTTGTAAAACACTTGGATCTACAGCAAACAATACTTCGTAATTGATGTCTATGTGCTTTCACTTCTTTATGTCACTACGGAAGATAATATCATTGAAACCATATAATTGCAAAGTGATTCACTTTTAACGAGAAATTAAGCTTGTCTTTATAAGAATTAAGAGTATTGTTATAAAATTCCAAAATGTGACCAATGAAAAATTAAAAAATTAAATTAATAATTTCTCTATGCTGGATTCATTCGGAATATATTAGTTATTTTTGCTCTACCATGTGACCACCAAATATAGAAGCAGTTTCAAACCAAACAGAGGTGTCATTCACGTCCACATTCGCTCAGGTGTTGCTGACCTTGGCTCCCAATCTCGAGACATAGGAGACAGAACTATTTTATTTCTCCAAATGAAACAAAAGAAATGACTCCAAAAAGCAAACCCTCTTTTTACATTTGTTAAGATGTTAAATATAGAAAAGAAAATGAAAGACATATACAGCAACAAATCAAAATTAGTAGAGAAGCAGCCTAAATCCAACCTCTTTTAGAACACACAATGACAAGTAATATCTTTATATCTTGTCTTGCAAATATATCTTCATCTTCATGCTTAAATTATCGGTTATTATTACAACTCACCTTGTGCCCCTAGCATGGTAGCTTTCACTGTAGATAATATTTTGAGTTGAGTACCAATAGTAGGGATTCTTTCACAAACTTGGAGAAGATTCTGAAATGCAAATGTTGAATTTAGTAAAGGAAATTTCACAACTACATCATGAATGAAACATTTGAATTCACTTTGCACACACAAACACACTTAATACATCAAGTGATATTAGGTAGAAGTTCTGCAATAGGCTCAGCGAGGAAATAATTTTTTTTTGAAGAACGTTAAAGTATGAAATAAAAGTCGAGGAGAAATTCAAAGACCAGAAAGCTCCCAACAGAGACACTTTTCATATACATTTTTCCAAACATCTTAAAGCAAAAATGAATAAGGTGAATTCGAACACATGCATGTTGTCACTCATTAACATAGTTGACAAGGAGTCCCACAACAAGCTGACCTATGACAAAACAAGTATCCAAATTATATAAGAGGAAAAATAAACTTTGTTACAGTGTCATCAATGTTGGTCAACATCGGTATTGCACCGTTTTGGGATTCCTCAGAATCATGTCCAAGAGTCTATGTCAATGAATTGACAAAAACACACGCATGACTACTGGATGATATTTAGCATAAAGAATATGATAAATATTATTCAAGAATTTAAAATGTAGTCTTCAATATTTTCCTAAGATGCACTATCAACCACAATGCATAATTCTTTAAAATCGGTAAGTTTATAAAACATTTTTAAGAATATTCAGGTAATTAAAATTTCATGTAGAAAAATAAATGATGTAAACAGTAAAAATTAAGACTAGAAGAGAAAATATAATTTTTTATCATTATTCAAATAAAGCGAGTACTCAAGTGATTTATCCCCCTTTTCTTCTTTGCAAATATTTTAACTATATCTTTGCAAATAATTTAACATTGTTTTCTTTACCCTGAAATTAAGGAATAAAGATGCATATAATTCATAATGAATTATGATGTTTATAGATACATTTGTCATGAAAATGAAGTAAAGATCACCTTTCATCTTTGATATTAAAATAATTATAAAAAACAAGTAAATTAATAGAAAATAGTGATCTGTAACAACCTGAACCTCACATTTATTTATTTGTTGATTTACACCACAAAAAGCTCTTTTGTTTCAAATTATGACAGTTAAAATATCATTTTACATTTTATTTTTATGAGTATTTTTCAACTATCGTAATGACTTTTCCTCAAGCAATAGTAACAATATCATGAACAAAGCCAAATTTAGAGCAACAATATTTTAAAATGGATTTGGGAACAACACATGATAGATGCTGACAGGTCATAGGAAGGACACTCACGGTACAATATGCAATAATCACAAAATAATGTTTCTACAGCAGCCTGGGTTGACAAGATGTTAAGGAAATTGGTACACGGAATTGGCACCAACAACAAATTAATTTTGATGAGTATGGAGAATTGAGAGGAAGAATACTGGAGAACGTCACCAAAAATGCATTGGGAGTGGGTGCCTGAATACGATGGTTAAAGCAAGACACAAAGAGATAGATAAATTACAGTTTGGGTGAGCCCGGCAAATGGAACGTACACCTAAAAGGACCTTTGTACACCTCACCCCTTAATACAGTTAGATTTACTCCAACCCCAGGGTCTTGCTGAAGGACACCAAGGAGTGAATCTTGGCCGTTATCATATCCTCTAGGATCGGGAAAAGTCAACTTAAGTAACAGTATCTAGTTCGAGTAAAAGCTTCGCACAAACAGAGTTTATCCGCGGAGGTTTGCTCCTCCATGCCGCATCTCCTAAACATTGGATCCTGACTGATCCACATAATGTGTAAATGTCTCCATAGGGTATTATGGCATGTTAGAAGTCCAACAACTTTCCTCAAACGACTCCTACCTAGGTTTAGTAGGACCTTCTTATATCCTTGATAAGGTTCAGCAATTAACTCGCGAGTCTATTCTGTAGTCTGCAGATGGTGAGGCGTTGCTGATGTGTCCAATTGACAATCTCCAGTCTCACCTTTCGTGGAGATACTCCAAAGAAGGATTATGGGTCAACAAAGAGTCCCTTAGATCCCAGCCTTGCTAGTTCATCGCCCTTCCCATTTCCCGATTCCCTTATGCCCAGGAACTCACCTAAGAGTATCTGGGTTTCATTTTCAGAGTGTGTTCAACATCCGTTGGCATTGCTTACAAGTTTGGATGTTGTTCCATAGGCACTTAGTGCTGCCTGGCTGTCAATTGTCAATTTATTGTCAAAAAACAGTACAAACTGCATATGACCACGTGGAGAACAATAAACTAATTTACTCTCCGGAAGCAAGCAAGGGACCATCCCATCAATTCCGATCAAGGGCCCTAGGGCAGAGGCGGATTCAAAAATTTCAGCAAAAGTTCCTAGATAAGATAAAAAGTTAGCTGCGAGTTATAATACATATATAATGTCAAAATGTTTGTAATTTAACGCAAATATGTTTGTAAATTTACATGTACAAGTTATTATCGAACTATAGATTATTCTGAGTATAGTGTTTAAAAATCATAAGAGTTGAAAAAACACTAAATTCACGATTTATTGTTACAATAAACACGCCCCTAGACAAAGCCTAGAGAACCTGTATAAGAAATCCGCCTCTACCCGAAGGAAAAACGGAGAAAAACCCGGGCCAGGATGGGGCTACAGAATTAATGTACACAACCGTGCCAAAGTTGAGTACACATAAAACTAAATTAATATGAGCCATACGGCAACACAATCATGCAAGAAAATAGTTTTTGAAATTGTTATAAGTTATTTAAAAAGTGCTACAGCAATGGCGTGATAAAGTACAAGACGAATTTAACTTTTATTAAAATCAATAAATTCTTTTACAGTGTAGAAGCACTGGTGCAGGAGGTAGTTTTTAACCGCGGATTTGAAGATATTCAATTTCATAATGTCTTTTATATTCTTGGGCAGGGAATTATATAGAACGATTCCCGAATGGTAAGGTCCTTTTTGGCAAAGAGTGGTTGACACTCTAGGGCGATGAATATTACTACTATTGCGTGTATAGTGTTCGTGAACGAGACTGTTTCGTATAAAGAAAGGGTGGCACTTCAGTAATTCGGTCTTAACAAACACGACTGTTTCATAAATATAAATGCAGGGAAGTGTTAAGATATTTAATTCCTTGAATAAAGGTTTACAAGAGTTTCGGGGGTGAGATTTACAAATTATCCGAACTATCCTCTTCTGAATTCTGAAAGTTTGAATACTCTGACGGGAATTGCCCAAGAAGGTAATGCCGTAATGTAAATGGGAGTAAATGTTTGCAAAATACACGCAACGGGAAATACGTGGACTAACTACATTAACTAAGATTTGAAATGCGTAACACAATTTGCTTAATTGGGAATTAAGATTGTCAATGTGACAATTCCATTTGAGGTTGTCTTGAATATGGAGACCTAAGAATTTTGTATTCGTAACAGTTTTTAATTGTGTTCCGTTTAAAGAAAGAGAAACCTGGGGTAAAGATTTTGTGATACTATTGTGAAATGACATAGACACTGTTTTGTCAGTGTTTACAATGAGACGATTTGCATGGAACCAAGTCGAAGGGTTAGACAAAACTTTTTGAGCATTGGCGTGCTTACACAGTAAATTAGTGTCATTAGCAAAAAGAACAATTTTGCAATCTGATGTGGATGATGACATGTCGATCACCAACAATATAAAGAGTATAGGGCCAAGAATTGATCCTTGGAGTACTCCGCAAGTAAGTGGCTTTGTTTCTGAAAGACAACGCTGAAGTATTTTATTTTTAGTATAGGATATTTCTACCTGTTGATATCTATCCTTTAAATACGAAGTTAGCCATTGATGTGGAAGTCCACGAATGCCTAAAGAATGCAATTTTGAAAGGAGAATTCCATGATCGATGACATCGAAAGCTTTAGATAAGTCAAGAAAAACACCCTTAGGATTTTCTGCACAGTCAAGAGATGTGGTAACTTCGTTTAAGAAGAAAAATATGGCGCTTGTAGTGGAATAGGATTTCCTAAAAACGTGTTGATTTGTTGGGGGACTTCACCGGCGTTAGTTTCGGAAGTGAACAAAGAATTGGGTACGTGGGTGGATATAATTGGAAGACATTGATTTGGATATATTGAGTTCGTTATTTGACCAACTTCTGAGAAGTGAGAATTAAACAAATTTGCGATGTCCTGAGGATTTGTTACGATTTTGCCATCGTTTAGTAAAGAAACATTTCTTCGCGGTTTTCAGAAGTTGACGTGTAATTGTTAACAATATTCCACATGACTTTCATCCGGTTGTTCGATTTTAGTATATGCCTGTCGTTTTCCATTACTTTGGCTGCATAGACTACTTTTCGAAGAATAGTCTTATATTTACGAAAATAATTATGGAATTCGGGTGGTTGGTTATAGCGTTTTGAAAGATAATATAAACGGCGTTTGTTTTTTGAAGAAATCCTTATCCCTTGGGTGATCCATCTATTGTATTTCTTTGTGTTAATTAACTTGCGTTTTATGGGAAAGCTAGAGTTGTAATGTTTTAGGAATATTGAGATAAATACATTGAATTTGTCGTCGGTGTTTTGGCAATTGTAAACATCTTTCCATGTTTCTTCACGCAAATAATTTATAAATATGGATTTATTTATGTCATTAAACTCTCTTGTAAATTTGTAAAGGATTTTAAGCGGTTTTAGTTTATTATTAATAGTCAATACTTGAGCAAGGTGATCACTGTATCCGGCGATAAACACTTCAGAGAGATACGAGATTCCATTGTTGACTATAATTTGATCTAGCAATGTTTGAGATGAGCCGGAGAGGCGAGTGGGGTCGTTTATCGTAGTAATAAGGTTGAAGGAGTCGATAAGATTCTTGAATCGATTAACTGGTGAATGTGCAGAGTCGGATGTACTCAGGAAATCGATGTTGAAATCGCCTCATATAACGATAGATTTAGTAGATTTATGTGTGATATGTTTTAAAACAATTTCGAAGTTCCGAAAAAATATGTCAAGATCTGATTGAGAAGGTCTATAAATACACAAAACAATACCGGTGTCGGTCAGATTAACTGCAGAACATTCGAACACACTATCTACGCAGAAGTTCTCGTAGCCTGTCAGTGGAGATGATAAAATATCTTTAGGAACGTAGATACACGTATNGACTACTTTTCGAAGAATAGTCTTATATTTACGAAAATAATTATGGAATTCGAGTGGTTGGTTATAGCGTTTTGAAAGATAATATAAATGGCGTTTGTTTTTTGAAGAAATCCTTATCCCTAGGGTGATCCATCTATTGTATTTTTTTGTGTTAATTAACTTGCGTTTTATGGGAAAACTAGAGTTGTAATGTTTTAGGAATGTTGAGATAAATACATTGAATTTGTCGTCGGTGTTTTGGCAATTGTAAACATCTTTCCATGTTTCTTCACGCAAATAATTTACGAATATGGATTTATTTATGTCATTAAACTCTCTTGTAAATTTGTAAAGGATTTTAAGCGGTTTTAGTGTATTATTAATAGTCAATACTTGAGCAAGGTGATCACTGTATCCGGCGATAAACACTTCAGAGAGATACGAGATTCCATTGTTGACTATAATTTGATCTAGCAATGTTTGAGATGAGCCGGAGAGGCGAGTGGGGTCATTTATCGTAGTAATAAGGTTGAAGGAGTCGATAAGATTCTTGAATCGATTAACTGGTGAATGTGCAGAGTCGGATGTACTCAAGAAATCGATATTGAAATCACCACATATAACGATAGATTTAGTAGATTTATGTGCGATATGTTCTAAAACATTTTCGAAGTTCCGAAAAAATATGTCAAGATCTGATTGAGGAGGTCTATAAATACACAAAACAACAATACCGGTGTCGGTCAGTTCAACTGCAGAAATTTCGAACACACTATCTACGCAGAAGTTCTCGTAGCCTGTCAGTGGAGAAGATAAAATATCATTACGAACGTAGATACACGTACCTCCGTGGGGATTTTTGCCTTTAAAATTTTGCCGACAGTAAGAACTTGCTAAATAATAATTAGAAATAGCAGTATCGTTGATGTTGTTAGTTGAAAGCCAATGCTCTGTGAGGCATAGCAAATCGAATCGATTTTCGTGTACCAGAATTTCAATGTCTGTCAATTTGTTTGAAAGGGATTGGACATTATGATGAAATATAATTATTTTATTTTCGCAAAGAGTTTGTGACTCACGAGAAATGGAATCGACGTTAGATTGTGGAGAGGAATTTGAAATTGGTACAGCTTCTAGTTCCGGATCAAGCCCGCACACTGCACCTGAACGCAATTGTCAATTTCGAGTACCACATCGTACTCCTGAGCGCAAGTTGTAACGGTGTATGGGGGCGACAGGAGGAATAAATGACGTGGGAGATGAAGCAGCAGTAGGTGAAAGAACGGGGAAAGGAGAAGAAATGGGTGTCGAGATAGGAAGAGGAGATGGTGATGAGGTAGGAGGAGGAGGAGATGAGGTAGGTGCAGGAGGTGTAGGAGTGGGTAGTGGGGTAGGTGGATGATGTGAGGTCAGATGTGAAGCTAGAAGAGAACCGAAGTGCTGTTTCCCAGACGGTCTCAGGTGTAAACCGTGCTGGGTAAAGTCCTTGGCAGTCAGGTGTGGTTGCAAATCAAAAAATGTGATTTTTGTGTCTGCCAGGTGATGTTTTAGGGAGATGTTTGCCAGGTTAATTTCGTGGTTTATTTGTGGAACGTTGAAGCGTGGAGGCAGGCTAGAGAGCACTATGTTTGTGTGCAGGGAGGCCATTTTTAGTTTCTGTAGATGTTCAGACGCGTTAAAATGTCCACCCAAGTTGATATCGTTCTGCCCACCTATGATGATTACTGTGTCCCGCTCAGTGAGTTTTTTAGTGTAAGTGTCCAGTTCTCGAATAACTTCAGCCAAACGAGCGTTTGGCTTAAAGAAACCGGAGACTGAGAACTGGCTAGGAAGAAATCCACGCAATACGGAGGACATCTGACGACCGTGCGAATCAGCTAGTATGAGCACGTTTGATTTCTGCGTGGAAGTGTTGGTATCATCTCTGGATAGCACTACTTTACGTGGTTTTGGGCGGCTGTGCTTACCAGTGCGTGGTGTGCGAACAGGTCTGGGTACTGGACGGGAGGGGATGAAACGAGTAGGTAAGGGAGGAAACAGGGACATGTCATCTAACACACTAAACCTATTCTGAGTGAAGAGTTGGGGTGGTGCATGCGTCGTTGGTTTAACCGGGTGATAGCAGTTGGAAGGACGGCGAGAATTCCTAACTGTAGTCCAACCGCCGATCGTTTTCTTATTGACCTCTTCCAGCGCACTGATTCGTGTGTCAATATATTGTACCAAGTCATTGTATGCCTTCTGAAAATCAGCTTTGAATGAGTTGAGGAATGCGATTGTGTCCATTGTTGTGAGATAGTTAGCAACTTAACGACCAAAGCAAATGAGAATACACGAAAAATGACAACTAACACTGAATGAAGGATGTTAGTATAATAATATATTTATTACTACGGAAGTTACAAATGAGATAATAAATAAATTAAATATACAAACAAACCGACGACAAAAATGATTGAAATAATTATTTAGGGCGACCACTGGAGATTAATTAATTCGACAATAACTACCGTATATTGTGTTAAAATGTAAATAAATACGAAAGAATCAAGAACAACGAATTGTAAAATAATGTAATAATTCTATGAATTATGACGACGATAACTTGGGTGCAACAATGGGGCAGGGTTTAAATAAGTAAATAAACAAACCGACAACTAAAATCACAGAAATAATTTAGGATGACAACTGCAGATAAATTAATTCGACAATAACTAAGGCAATATTATGTTAAATTGTAATGAATAACTACAAAAAGATCACGAAAACAAATGGTAAAATATTGGAATAATTCTATTTACGACGACGAAACTTGAGCAGTGCAACAATAGAGTACGTTATTTGTAAGTTAATAATGATGTAATAGTATACGCACCAGAAAATCTAAATACAGCAAAATAATTAATTTTAATGCACCAAGAAGTTAAATTTATGATTCCGTTTGTACTTACGTAAACTTTATCACACCTTTGAATGAAGCACTGAATGAAAACAATATGAATTTATATTTGGTCCGTTGAGTTTGAAAACCTTAGGAAATGTTTTTAGTGTTTTTTCACTTAACACTCACACAGAACAAAGAATTTTACACTACAATGAAAGTTGGGATCTAAATACAACTACTCATCACAAAAATCTCGAAAAAATAAAAAATTTAGAAAGATTACTGTCACTGTCCAGAGTCCAGACATATTCTGTATATGATTAGCGCAAGTCAGTATAACAAATATATCTGCCTGGAAGACTGTGGTGTATCCCCCAATGAGAGGGAGAGTCTTCTATTAGACCCCCAGATCCTGGCGCCAGTTCTCGTTCAAGTCCGCGAGTCATCCGTTAACAAAACATGGCTCCCTGCATGGACACTAGCCCCGACGCCCGTGACCCAGACCTCTCTCGTGAGAATACCACGGAGAATTTGTAGCCCAAATTACACCCAGGCCCAATCAGGACCCCAAACATCCCTACCATGGGTCTTACAACCTGGAGTCTTGTCAAAATTGATGTGTGACCTTTAAGTGGATTCTTAAAGGACCACCTACCAAGTGACCATAGGCGGTATGCGTCCATGATGGCCAGCTTGTTAATACATGAGCGAAGTGGAGGGAGGCATAAAAGCGCCTCCATGGCACTAAGCGAAGCCTGGTGACCCGGTTATTTCTAGACAAGCTAGTCTTTGTATGCCATTTAGCCTGGTAATTCCTGTCCCCACCCGAGACCACCAGACCCGTGATGCGAAAGTAATCGTAGACCTTAAGACAGCAACACAGAGCCAATGGATCACTTTTGGTCCTAGTCCCCATGCCCTCTCAATAGCTCTACGACAGACCCACAGGATTTTGCGAGCCTTGTCCACTTTATAGTTAATGTGTTTTGTCCAACTAAGCCAGGCATCCAAGATCACACCGAGATACCTGACCGAAGTTGACCTGACTAGCCTCTAAACAAAAATAAAAAGAGCTCCGACAGACCGTCGAACCATCTCCTTGTGAAAACAGATCCGTCCCGTCAGGATTGACAAACAAGCGTGTTGTTTGACATCACTTCTCTACCCTACGTGAGGAGCACTGCATGAGCTACGTAACAGTGCAGGGAAAATTACCCGCCACAACGAAGCTGATATCTTCAGCGCAGCCCAAGGCGTAGATTTCCCCAACATTGAGTCTGGGAAGTCATCTATCACCAGACACCACAGAGTTGGAGACAAAACTCCACCTTGTGGACACTCCCTGTCCATGATAGCCCTCATCATTTCTGAGTGGAGGGATACAAGAACTTGGCGGCCCTGCTGGGAGGCAGAGATCGAATTTCCTAGTTGGACTAACTCCTCTGTTCTCTTGGCTAAGTTTTATTGAGCTTAGCATGGTACAACTGAAAGCTCCCTCTATATCGAGGAAGACCACCATGGCAAGTTGTTGCTGATCAAGGGTACTCTCCAGCCTAGTCACTAGTTGGAGAACAGTCCCAACAGATTTCCCTTGCTGATACGCATGTTCGTGAGAATGCAGCGGTCGATCTCTCAGCATCCTCTCCCTTATGTACCTGTCCACCAGCCTCTCCAAGGTTCTCAAAAGAAAACCAGACTGATAGAACGATAATCCTTAGGTCTGGTATAACATGGTCTACCAGGATTAGGTATAAAGAATACTTTGGTCTGCCGCCACGTGGAATGAACGTATCCCATGGTTAAGCATGCTTTGAAAATCCTAACAAGATGCGATATAATGTCCACCCCACCCTTCAGAAGGGGTGCAGGGAAGACCCGATCCACTCCTGGGCTTTTAAAGGGAGCAGAAGATGATATTGCCCATTTCACTCCAAATTGTCCAAATAAATCCTTCCCATTTCTAATATTTCATTCATTTGTGTTGCATCTAACTCTACAACAATTGTAAATTTCTCGTTGCACGTCTTCTGCATATATACAACCCGAACTCTTCGGCGTGCTTCCCCTATCAATCTCCGTAAAATTATTTCATTTAGAATATCTTCTTTTTGTCTTTTCACTAGACACTCCAAGTAGGTGCAGTCGTGGTCTACACTTCTCCAAGTCCCTATGGTTAATGATTGTCCTTGCAATGCCGTGTCCAATTTATTCCGTTCTTGTTTTAGGAAAATATAACAACTAAGTCTCCCCCTGCGTTTCGCGCGTTGTATCGACCTTGATTTGTACTTTTGGTGTCTAAAGTTTTCTTTAATTTTTCATGCGCCTTCCCCTTAGTTGCGTCTCGCCCTTTTAATAATACTACTACTTGCAACGTCTTCCGGGTGTCACGCGCTGCAACACTCCTTCATACGACTTACTTGTGTCCCCGAATTATGACGACCGTCGTGTATCGTCTGCTGCAATCTTCCTAATTCCTCCTGGAATTCTCTTCCTGTCTCATCCGGTGTAGCATGTACTGCCCACTGCTGCTGCATATCATTGTTTGATTCATCTTCTTACGTTCACGACAGTGCTCCTGCACCTGCTCTCGGTCCTCTAGTAGCTTTTCCTTTACTGCTTGCTCAATTACAGTTTGTGTTTCCCGTTCTTGTCGTCCAACTTCCACCATTACCTTTTGAACCACTCCTGCCAACTGCTTCGTTGCTACTACTTCCAACATCGCTCCATGTACCATTTCCTTTAACTCTGATAGTCCGTTGTAAAGTCTGTCCAGTTTGTATTTCTCCATTTAACACACATAATCGGAGTGTGTATTAACTCACTCCATCCGTAATATTCACTCACTCCATCCGTAATAATACTATGTAAACTACTATTTAATCGTCTAAACTTTTCCCCATTAAAACACTTCTTGCATACGCTCAACATGCTTTTCAAGTTGGAACATATTCACACCTTTCTTCCCTTCTTCCCTTTTCAGTGGCCTACAACCTTAGGTGTAATGTCTAACCCCTGTAATTCATCGTTAGGTGTTGCAACACTGGAACCACTATTGACTGCTGATGAGACTCACCAGCTTATTTTGCTTCACAACTGTGTGTCTAACATTTTCTGTATTAACTTCACTGCTACTGTATTGTTGATCCTGGACTCGTTTCCCATCCACTGATATTACAAGAAATCACCGATATGGTTATTCTCCTCATTTAAGTAGTTATTTTCGAGCGAACTTTGAACTGAAACAGCGACTACAGATATTTAGGAAGCTTGACTTGAGAATTCAGCTTAGTGAGACCCATCATGTTCTTATAATATTCAAATTACTGGAGACGCACACTCGTAAACATTGTTCCACATGTGGTACCTTTTGCATTTTATATTCTATACCAGTTCTTCCAAATTCTGTCAGTAGATCATGCTGACCCAGTTGTTTATTTTGCAATCTTTACTTACCTCAAAAACATCCGAAATAGTGTATTTTGAGACCATTAAGAATGGACGCTGATGCAAGCGCTCGCGTGAATTTTCGCTAATATTTCAGCAGGTTTAGGCCGAATTTTGTTCAACTTTCACCAGTAAACACACAAAAGTAATTTTTTTTACCACGTATACAATTTATACCACAAATCTGAGAATCCTTTTCCAGGATACTTCTTACAGAGCTCCTTGACGTACATACCACACGACCTGTATGTTACAAATATTCCACGCCAATTTTCGTGTTTGTTGCTTCAGGAAAGTGAGTCTCCAACAATAGGCTGAGAGTTCCCCCCTCTGTCGATGTACATTCGCCTGAGGGAGTCATCAAAGTACCCAGTGTAGCCCTACAGTCCATAGTAAGTATTCCATGAAGTCTAGCTGCTTCATGCTGGTCAGAACACTGTTTCCAGCATTTCCAGGAAGTATTCCTGACTTCCGCTTTATAATCTCACTGGGACTCCTGAAACGTTTCCCTACTTACCTGATCTCTTAGGGTCCTGTATCTATTCCTTAGCATACGGGTCTCTCTTCTAAGGTATTCCAGGTAGCTATTCCATCTGAAGTCACCTGCTGACTTTTTCCTCTCCATGACTGGGCAGTTCCTCATAACAAGTAACCAGCGTCTGAGTTAAATAAGCCACCCCAGCTCTCCTTTGTTGCAATACCTATACAAAGATCCATTCTCCAGTCCCCTCCTCAAGTCCTCCTTGAACGAAACCCAGTCGGTTCGTCTGCGATTTCTATAGAATTCACAATAGAAAGAGTCCTCTATGTTAAATACGATGTGTCTGTGGTCTGACCGGAAGGGTTCCAAAGAAACTCTCCAGTCCTAGAAATCGTCCATGATATCAATGGAACCCAGAGAGACGCGATATCATTGCTCAGAATAATGGACCAATGTCCCCGAGAAGGGATATGCCCGCAAACATGGGATATCAGTTAAGTGAAGTTCTTTTTCTAAAGAGACCAAAAAATTCAAAATGGACATCAGCTCTTACAGACCGATCATGCTACTTCTGAAACACAACAAAGTACTTGTCAAGATACTGACAGGACGACAATCGGAATTCTTTGAGATAAATGGACTGATTAATAGCGGACAGTATGGATTTAGAAGAGGACGCAGTGCAAAGAACGCAGCAGGGAAATTTGTGGACTACGAAGGGAAATTACTGTCTTTGCACCTTCATAGTATTTAAGAGTGCATTTCATAGGATGCGCTGGTCAACAATTTTAGAAATAGAAGGGGAAACAAAAGGAAAGGGCAAGTGGTAATCGATAGATGAGAAGTTGAATCAGAAATCACAATTGACAACATCGAAGACAATGAAAATAACGCGATTCAGTTTGCCTCGGAAAGACAGAACAGTCTGGACAGAAAAGAAGAGAGGGAACAAAAGGTTCCAAGATGCATACGGTATCACCGAGTTATATATGGTTAAAGATTACTTTTCCGGGACCATTAGGAATGAGACAAGAGATTAAAAAAATAAGAGGTAGACATGAAAAGATGTTATCTGTTGTAGTAATGACTTGTGTATGATTTTTGCACACCGGCAATTCATTCCTTATTTTTTATATTATAGTACACTACCACTTCCAAGAACATTAAATTGTTGTATTTTTTGTATTTGGAAGCGGTAGTGAATTACGAAATGAGTGTTTGGTGGAATGGTCTGATGTTGGAAGATGTACCGGTGATCCGCACATGGGGTGGAAGTTAGAATATAATGTTGCAAAACAGTAACTAAGACATGATGAAGACGTGTGTTGCCAAAACGTTGGCGTTGTTTAAGAAATAAATACTATATATGCAAGAATCTTGGGTAAAGTATTTGACAAAATATTATTTTAATTATATTATATTGAATGAAAATGTGAGACGGGACCGGAGATCGAATCCGAGGCCTCCAGCTTTACACGCTGGTGCGCTACCACCGCAGTACCCCATTCACCCCCACCGTCTACCATTTTCATTCAACTTCTGATGACTCACGGACTTCAGAGATGATCGTATTCGAGATACTATCGATTGAGCCGGCTCCCCTAAAAAGTACTATATTGTGGGTCGATATTTTCCGTCTGGTGATCACAAACATACATAAATACAATTAACCACACCGCCATCTTGCCGAACCAGACCTCCAGTTCGGCTAGTAGCCGTGGTCCCTGTACCCAATCTCAGATCCCGGGGAAACGGATCTGACCAAGTGAGAGAGGAAGGTCGATTCGTTGGAATCCCTGAACGGTAACTCGTCGAACGTGGACAGGAGAGTCTGACTAACACGAGTATGAACCGCGTAAAAGATTCACACGGTCACTCGTCCAAGGTTGATTAGGGAACCCATCTAATACGGGTGGAGCACCGCAAGGAACTCGACGTGGCAACGGCGTCAAGGTGTGGGGGGGTGTTGTGGAGTGGACCCTTGGCACTCACCCTTAACAAGTGACACTCGTAACCAATCCCTGGACAAAGGGCCGATCCTCTTGGAGTGATACGCGATAGGATAATTCGCGAGAATCTCCGAACGGCAACTCGAGTCCGTTAACTAGGAAAATTGTTAGATACGAGGAGGTAAACACGCCACAGGACCACCCGACGCATCCACGTCGTTATAAGAGCAGTCCCATTAATAGTAGGGGAGCACATGTGGACTACTTGGCGGGCTCTGAAACCGGACCTTATATACAGTCCTGGGTTCAGGCACTTGATAACAACAAGGGAAATTCGCAAAAGATCTCGACGGTAATCCATCAAACGTTGAAAGGGCAACCTTTCTAACATGGGTACGACTATAAAGTTGTGACCTATTGGGACGGTCACCGCGTAGTATAGTCCGACGAAGTAACCGTACTGAGCTTCCACTCAACAGGTATACGCGGCTGGTGGACCTCTGGACCTACGCTTTTCCATGGCTTACGTACCCAATCCCAGGCTGACAACCCGGGCAACGGATCGATCCCTACGCGAATCTCGTAAGTGGTAGGAAGATTGACAACCTTCCGGGTGATACTCAGCGCCTTAAACCGAGTATGCATTTAGTGGAATAAGCCCACTGATGCTTGCATCTGACGCCGCTATTTGGGTTGGACTCTGCCGGGCACTACGGTTCCCCCACCCGTGGGGTACGGGAAGGTGGCTTTGGCCTCCGATCCGTGAGCAGGATTGCTGCTCGGCTACGGTTAGCACAAAGAGCGGTAGAGAAGTGGGCTAAGTACTTCTCCGCCCACGAGAGCGGATGCTGGGAGATGTGAAAGGTTCACCTCTACCGCGTTGGTGTTTGTGGCCACTTTCCCACCCTCTGCTCCTGGACCGACCTTCTCCAACCAACTGGCTGCTCAGAAGGAAAGGGTCTCTTCAGTGGATAGCCACGGGTCAATATACTGGGGTTAAAAGGGGTAATGGAAAAGTTGAGGATCCGCATGAGTCACAGGGTTAAACGAACTGCTCAGAAAATAACCACACCGCCGAGTAACATTAATTATGTTATATTATGGAAGACCGACCCGGTGATCGATCGCAATTTGATTAAGAATCGTAGACGAACGAATGAAATAGCGCAGTTGTAGTGCACCAGCTCGGGGTCCCAGGTTCGATTCCTGGACTCGCCTCCCATATTATTTCAATACAACATAATTCATCTGTTATTTGGCGATGTGGTTAACCGAAATTTAAGAGAGTGAAGTATTTACGTGAAAATATTTTTTTAGGATTGGGAAGGGGTGATATATTAAATAAGGGCATGACAACGTTATACAAAGGTTATACGGCATTCTTCTAAGTGCGACTGCATTTATTTTATTCCATAATGTGTTTGGTCGTTCTTAGAATTGTGTTCGAAAAAATCAATTACTCCTTGTATTTTGCATGTAGAAGCTTAAAATTTATGAATGATGTTACAAACACAACAGTGCTCATTCGCTGAATAAGAATTGTTTTTGTCACTTAGTTTATTTTCTTTAAAAAATAATAAAATCAACGTGTCGACAAAAGCCGCAAAAATATCACGTTTTTGAAATATTTCAGGTTCTAAAATGTTAAATTTCATTCGAAAAGCAATTTTTCCACTTGTGTATTTGCAAAACAATATTACAAATCCAATGGTGGTAACCGTGTTTTTTATTTTTGTTGTACTCTCCACAGCTATTAAATGTCAGGGTTCTATAATAACAAAATCCGGTAACATATAGTTTCATTCCACGCGCTCATTCATTGAAATAAAAAAATTGTCACTTACCGTACGCATTCGTTTGTCGGTGCACTCACGAGCCAAATCCTTAGCAAGTCGTGTTACCTCTTCACTCGCCTCAGCAATGGCCTTAGCGCAGGTAATAAGGTCGCGCTTACTACCACCCTCCCCACGCACCAACTGACTGAGCCGTCCCATCAATACAGCCATCTTTTTGGCGGCCGCGATGATGTTGTTATCCTTGCTGGACCACTGACGGACCTCTTGGTGCAATCCATGGGCGGCCACCTGAGCAGAAATGATGAGATACAATCAATCAAATGAAATACTCGGAACTGACCTTTCTCTTAACTACGTATAACGTATCCAATTTCACGAGATAGTATTTCAATGAGCTGAAAATCAGTATTGGCAACGAAAACTACTACAACGACAACCGAACGTACTCGGCGAGTCTGAACAGTACAGTAGGCAAATGACTCTCAATTTACGACATTATTTGAACATGATTCTCTAGCTGAGAGGGAGTCTTTACGCTTAGGTGTGCCCTCTAACATTGGTTTTGACTTGGATAAAAATGGAGTAAGTGTAATTATGAAGCTTTGGGTGTTACTTATTCCGAGGAATTATTGAATGAGTATCAATTGACAAGAAAACAATTTATTGATAGGAAAGATGTGCTAACAAATAAGAACGGTAAAAAATAAACGAAGTGAAATATTAAATATTTATTAGCGCATGATACATAATGATCTCATACACTTTGGTAGCAAAACTGTTTAAAGGAAACCTACGCTTCAATGTTTTTTTAGGAAGCTGTTCTCACCTGAGACCAGTTGACCACGCTAGTTGAATACTGCAGACGGTGCTCACGCCAAATTGATTCAATAGAGAAAACATGAATTGGCGCTATTAAATTCATGCCATAACAATGGCAGTAAATAAAAGGACAGAACGGCGCGATTAATAGTTTATCTTTAACCCCAACAGTCTTCAGCGTCAATCCAGCATTTGGTTGAGACAATTATGCTTTGAGATGGGAGAGAGGTCGTCCGCGTGTGATATTTTGACGGCTGAATTCCTTGGTCCAGTGTTCATGTATTTTTATTATGCAAATGTTTCTAATGAATGTTTTGTCAAATAAATAATTTTGTTTATCGGAAATGTTCGGTCTCCTTTGTCAATAACGAGGCTGGGGTAGATTGCCATATGAAGTAGATGCAAAGAACCAGGGGCTATATATTTACGCTGTTAGGGGAATACAAGTCAAATAGTTGCAGCGGGATGATTATAACATCTTGACCTCTCTATTTACAATGTCATGTAACAAATTTCAAGGATTTTTGGGGTACAAGACCGCTTAATGCAATTTCACGTCCGCTCAAAAATGATTTCTAGAAGTAAATTCTTTGAAGAACTAGAACTTAAATATCAGCAAAAGCTGATTGATATGGTTGTCTAACCAGCGACCTTGCGGCGTTAAAAGCACTACCTTGCGTGCCATGATTACATACATCTGCCGAGCTTCTATCTTCCTGGTGTTTCTTGTATTCTCAATCTCTTTGGATCCGAGACCAGTTTGCGTCTTACAGAAAACGCGTGAAAAAGTTATTCAGTCGGAATAAACGGGAATCTGCAAGATTTTAAGTCATAACTAATGATGATCGTGCGTTCCAGTCTCTGCACAGCAATATACCATATCCCTTATATACATCCAATATATTTTGCAACATTTGCGACTCTCTGTAATCCTTCGTCATGTACTGCATGTACACGTTCACCACAAGAAAAGTAATATCTTCCTTCCACAAAAAAGTTTGCGAACACTTGTCACTTAACTGGCTTATTGCCAACAAATCTCTGCTAGAGTTAGTAATGTAGATCGTCTATTTTCCGTCGTTTTTCAAAATTACACTAATGTGGGTCAATGTAATGCAATTTCCTGCTTTGATATACCGTTATCGTATCGTACATAAATAGATCTTTCGATCTTTTATCTCTTTGACAGTTTCCTGGCTTCCTAATATACTCCCTTGAAGTTTTATTTCGACATCAAATGCCCAGTGCGAACTTGTCCTTCAGAATATCACAGTATATTCTCTATTGCATAAATGTTCTGCTTTTTACCGAATTATTACTTTATTTACCCTTCTACCAGCCATGTACACATCTAACATTCCCCTTTGTCTTATCACAATTCTTGTGTGTGTCGCTATTTTTCCAACAGTGCCCACAAATATTCCCTTTTCCTCTAAAGCATTTACTCAAGAGCCCAACTGCAGACATTTAGAGCAGCGCATTGGTTCTATATTTGTTAAATCACATGAGTTGAGATATTCCCTCTTCCTTTCCATAAATCTTCCAACATAATTCTCCTTAAAGCTTAACCACATAGTTCTTTCCTCACGAATTCTTTGCGTATATTTCATTTTCATCATCCCATCTCCACAAACATCACTTCCAATACTATGCGAAAAAAACTCTTCTTCTTCGCCTTTTTCTCGTCTATCCCAAGTACAATGGTTCTGCATATATTTCTTCTCATCTTTCACTAGCACATATCTGAATCATCCACAAATCGTTTTACCTTACCTTTCCACTAAACATTAGTACGAGACTACCTTTTCTACTCTCCTACATTTTATTCACATTAGTTGCATTTACGTTTTTTACAATACATTTACTCAACGTCTGTTAATAATGGTCGTGTTAGTCTTCATAATTTTTTTTCATAACATTTATCTTCCACCTAAACAAACGTAGAGGAGGAGGAAAGATACGAACACATGTCTCTCCATTCTTTTCCTTATTAATCGTCACTTCTTTTGTCACAACACACACTACATAAACCCGTGTATTCCTTCCTCAACACCATTCTCCAGCATTTTCACCATCTTCCTAATCTCTTTCCCATTACTCATTTTTAAAAGTATATACTGCATATATGATTCCATCCGTCCAGTTCAATCCATAGCCCTTCTAATTTTTTGCCCTCTCTATTCTCAGTCACTTTCAGCTTTTATCCACAAACTTTTTAACATACCTTAGATCTTCCCTAATTTGTCCTTTATTAATTTGACATCATTATTAATCATTCGCTCCATCTTTTTATTTGTTTCCATTTTCTTCACCATGTGCGCATGTTCTTTCTCTTTCTCATTAATAGCCCATGCAGATCCTTAGTTCTATCATCTACTACATTTATGATTCACTTTTCAATCTTTCCCATTTACAGTTGCCGAATGTTGTATCGCTTATGTATTTCCTTCTTATTATGCAACGTGTCTCCTGCAGTTCCGCATGCCCCCTACGTTTACCTCCCAGTTCATTTTCCTTCTATAAATAGTTCAAACCTGTACAAAGATACAATTAAGCTAACATGAACAAATGTACTATTTCTGAATTCTTTAATCTCTTACTATAGAAATAGTATAATACTTACTTACTATATAAATAGTTCACCTCTCTCCAAAGCTACATTATTCCATCATTAATAACCTGTATTATTCCTGAATACCTTACTATTTACTTGACTTCATCTCCAACTCAGAAGAGTGCCATGCGTTCCTCGGGGAAGAGGGGGGGACTTCCCCCTCGTGAGCTTTACAAAAAGATCTCCGGCAATCATTCACTTTAAATAGTCATGACTCATGGTGAGCGCACCAAGGGAAAGGGTGATTGCTTTGTTAGCCAATGCCAACGTCATTACTTCGGCAACTAATAGGCATTATGGAGTTCCTCGTAAATCTGCAAGCAAGGAGGTTCGTCAGTATCGTGAAACCAGGTAGGTTGGAAGGTATGGTGGCAGTGGATTTTGGCGAGTGTGTACCAAGGCTTAGGGTGCGGTTTAGAGAACTAGACAAGGTAGCACTCGCTTTACACATCAGAACAGTTGAAACGCTTGAAAATTTTTTGTAGTAGCTCGAGAAAACCGTATGAGAGCTCAAGAACTGAGATGTTTGCAATGGGGGAATCGGACAATGAATCACAATTCTTTTACATCTGTAACTTATCGCTAATTCCGTTGGAATTATTTCTATGAATAATTTCGTTTTTTGCCGCAAATTCTAAATGCTCTACTTCATGACACTAGAAGAACTGTTTTTTAACAAAAATTGTTTCTTTTTGCTGTAAGATCTTTTTTGTGGGCCAGATCCAATTTGATATGCCAAAGTCGAAGCTGATTTTACACCAGATATGAAAAACTGGAATTGCAGATAGCTGATTTTACTTCCACTGTTTGCATATATTTCCGATTGGTGCCTTTTACTCTCAGATAAACTTATAAAAAAATTAAATAATTTTTATCTAAAAATCACACTCTTCAAGTTCATGTACGACCGTTTTAATGAACAAAATAGACAAAGGAGAATGGACCTAATGTTAATGACAAATGGTACCAGAGAAAAGTACTGGCTCAAAAATATTCGAGAAATAAAGATGATTTGTCAGGACTTTCATCTTGCGAGAAGTTTCATATGTTGTTTTGAGTCTTCGCGAGTGTGCCGGAAATGTCTTACTGGAATATATGGTTGTAAACGAGAAGAACCAATTTTCTAATTCTACGTGTCATAAAATTTTGTCGTGTTCTAATAATTATCTCGTCATTTATTGACGGAAATATAAAATTTTATTAAACAAATTATAAAACTTTTCCCATTCCCTCTTCAGATTTTTTCTAGAATTTTCACCACTTAAACCACAAAAATAGGATAGTATATAAAATAACCAGTTAAATTAATTGAAGATTTACTATCATATAAACGAAGAATCTTTGTAATTTATAAAATAGCCGATTACTGTACACATGCACAGATTAATCAACTAAAGAGAAACATATCCATGTGCTTCGGTCCTGCACTATCCACGTCTCGTTCTTTTCTTTGCTCGCTCAACCAACATGTCCAAACCTAAGGCATCGAAAGCCGCCCAACTATGTAAAACCTCAATCACCGCATAGCTACACATCTTTGCCAATGGCTAATTCTTTATACTATTTCATATGACATTGTCTATTGTCATCATCCAACCTTCTTAGTGACCTTCTTACCTCCTTCGGTGTATTTTTCGGCATTCTCGATGATGTGCCTTAATTCTGAAAATATCCTTCTCTCTTTTCCATTACCTGGTTTTCATGCTTAACCGCATATGCATATACAACCTGACACCTTAAACCTCCGACTCCCGCAAAAATTTTATAGCACCGCCTACCAGTGGGGTCCGTATGGACCCCAAAGTTGTTAAACCATTATTACTATTTTTTCGATAGAAAATAACTTACTTTTGCAAGTAACTAAACCAATTTTCTTGAAAATAAATTTTAATACATATTTTTTATGTCCTGACATTGAATATATTTGTACGATCTTTTTATGAAACAAATACTTCTCATCTCGCGCATATGTCTACTTGTTAAATTCCTTTCCTTTTTCCTTGGACTCACCTTCCTATCTTTAGTTTTCCTTGATTCATCTTTCTTCTGTTTTCTTGTCATTTGAATGTTACTAAACTTCGAGAAATTGTATGAAGCGGTCTCGACGAGACAGTACGCTATTTTAGGTTTTTACCATCTCACGCGAATCCAAATTAATGTAATATACGAAAGCTCTGTGCGGTTAGTAGCTGTTCGTTGAACAATAACATTGTTAATAGAAGGAGGATAGTGGAGGGTTGTTGTTGTCGAGATTTTAAAAAAGTATTCAATTAGTTGCTAATGTTTTTTAAACACTCACGAAAATTTTTATTATTATCTGTGATTTCCTAGCAAATACACTTGTATTTTTCTTCTGTATGAATTATTTGTAAATCATAATCATTTTATTTATGTATTTATAAATAAAACTTCGCGAACAAGTGTAAATACGCCGGAGATCAATTCCAACTTTCGCGTGTCGTTCAATGAGTCTAGATACTAGGAAATAACTAATGGTCAGCTCTTGCTCACTCAATTGGCAGTGTAGCATCGAATCGTCTGATCATCACTGTCTACGCCATCTGCACTATTGCAGTAAATATAACATTGAGTGCTTTTGTACGCTATGATATTGACAATTTTAGGATGAGTGTGACTGGATCTCGTACGTAGAATTACCACCTTCACATTCTTAGTAAAGGATAATATCAACCTGCGGTAGATCTCTATCAACTATGTCCATTTTTTCGGTGTTCATGGTTTTACATGATTCACCCTCGATTAAAAACTGGAATGATATAGTAAGAATAGTTGTATTATACACATTTCTCTGCATCAAAAACATTTAGGATGAAACAATTGAATCGATGTTACGATTTGTGAAGGCCTGAGCTCCTAGGAGATGGACCAGACTGCTGACATAAAACATCACAGCCTACTACTTGTCCATGTGACAGAACCATTTGCTCGAAATGCTACGTTTTCGCAAGTCCTCTTTTCATTTCTTTCAGTGTTTTCCCACTCATTGTTTGATTCGTGGGAATTCCAACTCACTCATGATAAAGTAATTGGCATTCGTTCAATTTGTGAATGTAGTATGAAGAAAAACTTGAACATTTCACCAGATCCGTCACTTTCAAATTCATCATAAGACGGAAAAATAATAGAGGCCAAACTCCCACCCAACAATAAAGCGTATGGTTTCTCATGCGCCTAAAATTTAAGATATACATGAGAAAAGAGTGTCAGTGTGCATATGCATTCTGTTATCATAAACTCGCAACTCAAAAGTAATTCTGCGAGGATAAGAATCTTTCACTGGTGGACACAACCAGGCTCTCAATCAACGAGGAAGAATGTTAAGAGATTGTAGTTTCAAAAAATTGCAGTTCTAAAATATCACACAGAAAGGGTCCCCAGCGTGATTGCTTGTCACCAAGTCATCCCGGGTTCGATATCCGGGCGGGGCAAGATAAAATTTGTAGCTTTTCATATCCATGTCTCAGTTCAAATAGCTGTGACTTATGGAAAGTCCATCCTCTACGGTTAACAACCGTAGATGTAATACCCGGATACCGTAATCTAGACGCTGTTCCCCCAAAGAGTTACGATGTGTCTAGTAAGTAAACTCGTACTGAAATAAGCCTTACTAACACTCGTCACCGTGGTCGTTCGTTGGCCAAAATGAAAATACGTACATCACACAGATAGAGTCAAAGGTTATTTTATGTTGCTTTACACGACAAAAAAGTGTCGAAGAATGGTCTACAATAAGTTAATATCAAAGAACATTACGTGTAAAGTAACAGCAAAACAGTTCAAACGCAAAGCCATATGATATTCATAAATAGAAAAAAAATTTAATATTTTTTTTCCAGGGGTCCATACGGACCCCATTGGTAGTCGGTGCTATATTTTTGAAAATATAACGCATTATTTCAAAATAAAATTAAAAAAGGGTACTGATGTAATAAGAGGAATAATAGGAAAAAAGCCATAGCATATCAACCACTTTCCTCGATAACGGTCCCTTATGCATGTCACGAAAGATGCTCTGGGGTCCGTACGGACCCGACTGGTAGACGGAGGGTTAAGCGAGTGAAATGCTTTCCTCCATCTTTTCAGTATAAACAAATTTTCGTTTTCCCTTATTTCTCTCCATTTCCCTTCCTTCCTCTTCCTCAGCCAAGTCTATCCTCTCCAGCAATATCATGTTTTATGCATCTACCCTAATCATTATTTTACGTAAAAACAGAATTCATTATTGTACCGATGCTCTCTTAATTCTGTGACTCTGACACTTAGCCTCAACATCTTTCAATTTCGTTCTAGCAAACATCGTTCCAGTACACCATACTCCATGCTGTCTTGTTCATTTTAATCCTCCTTAGTCCCGTCAATATCTCGTATAATTCTCCGCTTGACTTCTGTTACCCAGTAATAAATATACATACACTCCCCTGGCATCTACCGTTAAGAGTTGTGTTTTTCAAAGTGGTTAGGAAGAGCAGACTTCGGCCAGTCTAATAAAAAAAGACTTTTATTTATTAAACACACAATATCTTAAATAAAGTTCAACCGATGTAACAGATAAACGTTATACGATTGGAAACGAGATGCGGGACCGGGAATCGAACCTGGCACCTCGAACTTTACGCGCTGGCGTGCTATCCACTACACTATCCTGGTTGTTCCTCAACTCCGTCCACCATTGTCATTCAACTTGCGATAACCCACTTATAAATGTAACATCATCAATCCTTTATTATTTAAGGTTTCCTCTCGTTCAATCGCTGTACTTACTCAGTACCTTGTTTCCCAACTTAGAAACTACTTCAGCAGCTCCCGAAACCCACTTTTAAATATCCTGTGGGTTTTTATCATCAACTTGGATATTTTTCCATCCCCTAGGGTTTCCAAAATGTGTTCCTAAATTTTGTAATTCCGCTTTTCATAAAAATATCTTATCTTTCTTGGGGCACATATTAACGTTTTCCCCATTATTTGATTTTCCTCTATCCCTTCCATTTATTTTCCTGATTTCATCATGTTTATGTATTTTTTCTCCCAATGAAAATTTCACAGTACAATCCAATGTAACAACCCGATTTTTACTTTTCCAATTATTTCCAAATATTTAAGGGTAAAATGTTACATTTTTTTTTCGATTTCGCCCAAATATCTTGTGTTACTTCAAATTTTCTGCATCATCTCAAACACCTATGACTTCTTCCTACTTCACGAACAATTCTCTATATCATACATTCTGTTTATACCGTCAATGAACACTTCCCTTTGAAAATTGATTTAATCATTTGCCGGTTAATATCGGTTCGATTTTCAAAATTCTTTCGCCGCTATTTTACCTAATTATTTAATTTCTGATCCATTAATTATGAAAACATTAAAGTCTTTTAGTACTTAATTTGCAAGTGCGAATATTAACGTGCTCAACAATAGTGAAGTGTGAGGCCAACCCTTCTTTAATTAATATTTCAATATTTATTCCACGAGGTCTACGAAATGCATAGTCTGTTTTGTTAACTTCTTTGTCCACCTTGTATTTAGCTCCACCTTGTATTTAGCCACAGATACGGAATACTTCTGGTATAGTACAAATTACGAAGTAAGAGGGCGACCTGTGCTGTAGTAGTGTACCCACTTTCTACCTGGAGACATCGGCTCGAACCCGAGAAAATACAAGTAAACTTACACAAGTAAAGAAATAGACAAACCGGGTCTGCGGAAGGTTTTCTCCAGATTTTCTGTTCTTTCATTCCTCGACTACGATCCCTTATCATCGACCCCTCGCATCATTCATGTCAATCTTGCAGTTGGAACATCTTCGCACATCATGGATTCATAGAGAATGCTTTGGGTTGAAAGCAATCCCAGTTGGTTCTCAAGGAATGTCACGATCCAGCTTCAGGCGGAACAATTAATATTAAATTTCCAGCAGTAGTTCCCAGATGTCTTGAAGTCTGGGGTAGGAGGTCTCATACTACTCGCAACAACAAAAATGCGCAGAAACGGTTGAATTGACAAATCAGAAATAATTATGTAGATCAAATCAAGTTGGTTTGAGAAAGAAGTCAGTTACACATCCTGAAGACTTGGATGAGTGAATCTAGCTTCACTTACATACCTTTCGCCGCGCTTACAAACAATTGAGGTACCTCAGAGGGCATAAACTCCTAATTGTACAGAAACTTCTCGCAACAAATTTAGACAAAAAATTCATTTTAGTCCGTTAAATTTACCCAAAATTTCAAGAGCTCATTAACACACACCTACAAAATCAGTTGCAAAGAAAGACTTAGGAAACTTCCCACGTAATAAATTAGAAGGAAAAATGATTAATACCTGCAAAAGAACAGAGGTAAATCCACGGTATGTACACAACTTCGATATAATGAAACGACAATTATAAAAAGATGTTATGATATTGGATATAACCCGTCGCCTTAAACCTGCTTGAACAATGAATAATGAACCCGTCGATAAGTTAAAAAGGTTTACATGATGGATAATGTCCAATAGTACATGCATGTTCTTACCATAATGGGCTGATTGGGTTGAGGGGCCTGCAGGAACATGTCATCCTCGTCGTCCGTCTCCGGTGGCGGAGGACGCGGCGGAGGGAGTTCGCCTCCGGGTAATGGCGGGCGCGGAGGGACGTAATCTGCACACCAGAATTAAGATGAGAACACTTAAAAATATATCTCCTGAAATACTGTAATATTTAAGATGACATACTAAATTCAAGCGAATGTAAGGAATTGCCAGAATTAGACACAAAATAAAGGAAGGAATAATCAATGAGGAAAATAATGGAAGTCATTTGATCATCATGAAAAGCGAGTTTTACACGTGTATGTTTGGAATAGAATACATAGAAAAATAATTTGCAATTAATCTGGGAAATTCTGCGTCAAATGAATATCATAAAAGCGCATAGTAAAAGAAAATCTTGCTTTCGGTAACATCCACAGCAAACCGGGAACGGGACATTTCGAAACGACAATGCAAAGTATAGCGACGCACGAGATTTATCTTTCGATGCTTATTCCTAAGATGTCAAGAGACTACTGGTTGGCGATCGGGGGAAGGCCGACAAACCGTTCAAGGAATCAAAATATTCTTTTTAAAATACTTCACTAACGTTGTAATTACTCAATTTCACGTAAACCTACAGAATTTACCACAGCAAGCAACCAAAAACTTTAAAATAGAAATATGACGATAACTTGTTCTAACTTGCATTCTAGAGCTCTTGTTTCTAGGAAAACGATTTCTATCACCATTTGTACCTTTGGACGGAAGGTGGGGTTAAGTGTACAAATCGTTCTAACACTTCTGCAAAATGTTGCCTACAGAGCTGTCATAAAGTGACTATAAAGTGGAATAAGTATTTTTCGCTTCGTCTTCAGTTGTGTCTTCTCTGGTGAGCAACCGTTAAGAAGGTTTTAAAATCATGACTTCCATGTTGCTTCGGTAGCTTTATAAGAAGTCAGCGTTTGATTCTGATATAGACAGTTTGATTGATTGATTGATTGATTGAAGGAATGTCAACTTTTAACAAGATAAGTAAATGTTTTCATATTGTTTAAGCTGCTCGCTCATTAACTATTTTTTGAGAAGCTAGGCCTAGGTGTGCATTTGTCCAAGAAAATTCAATGCTGCCCCTTATTCTGAGGGGAACCTGAAGAGTACTGCGCACTTCTCCCAATCTGTGTTATTAATGGGTTGTAAAATTCACTCAAATATCCAAAACCTATTCTTTAAATCATCGCTGAAACGGAGAAAACAAAATGGATTAATTGAATGACAATAGTATGGTCTATAGGAACAAATTATCATGAGTAATGTTTTTAGTTAAATTATTTTTAGTAATTGATTCATAAATTATTTTCCATAGTTGTTTAATATATTATTTTCCATTCTATTTTATTGCTGCGGGGTTTTTTAAAAATTGGTTGTTTTTTTTTATGTGGGGCTTTACGGCTCATGTCGACATCAAAGGTCATTGGAGCCCGAAAAACTTTGTAAAAATTGGTAGCGACGTACTTTTAATGTTATTTCTAATACCATAATATTTCGTATCTAATTATTTTGTAATATGTGGTTTTTAAAAAAACACTTTCACTTGAGTTTCCCGGCATTCCTCAGAGTATGCTGTGCAAAAGCAACTCCTTAGGCTGAAGAAGTAGTGTACGTCGTTTTCCATAGGTAAGAGCGGATATATTATTCTCTTAAGAGTATTGTGGTTATATGGAAAATTCAATATTTTGTTGCCAGTTATTTCGTTGAGATATCTTTCGGTCAGGTGACAATGGCGACGAGCCGGGAATCGAACACGAGACTCCTGCACTGATCGCAGTGGTGTTAATCTCTACACTACCCGTTCGCCTTCCACAACTGTACACCATTTCCACCCACACCTAAACCCTGGAAGACCTGAGACATCCCCCCCCCCCATACAGGAGATAAGTGAACCAGGCGACACACTATGCTGTGTGCACTTATGTACCGGTTTCACACCTACCTACGTGTTAAAGTTCGTTATCCATATATTTCTTCCGTGTCCCCTTCACGTGGAGAAGATATGTGATAACTTTCGGTCAGGTGAAAATGGTCTTTCACCTTAACACGTAGGTACGTGTGAAACCGGTACTTAAGTGCACACAGCATAGTGTGCTGCCTGGTTCACTTATCTCCAGTATGGGGGGGGGATGTGTGTCAGGTTGTCAGGTCTTCCGTGGTTTAGGTGTGGGTGGAAATGGTGTACAGTTGTGGAAGGCGAACGGATGGTGTAGTGGTTAATACACCTGCAATCAATGCAGGAGTCCCGGGTTCGTTTCCCGGCTCGACGCCATTGTCACCTGATCGAAAGTTATCACGTATCTTCTCCACGCGGAGACACGGAAGAAATGTGTGTATACAGTTATTTCGTTGTCTGCGGATTGTAAATTTCAGCTGCGTTCATACCGTATGGTCAGGTAACACTATGTCTAGTCTCAAGAGCTAATCAATGGGCAAGAAAGCAGGTGTAATTTAAATTTATTCTAAGATGTATAAAGAGCGATAGTAGTGGGATATTCTGAATGGAATGCAAAACGAAAGTAAGGGAAATGTGAGAAAGTAGTGTGTTAAATTACAACAATGAAAAATTATGAGCTCAGCAACATAATTAGATTGATCATTACTATTAGGAGTTACATTCATGTCATAGAGGGAAATTTGAGGAGTAAAATAAAGCAG
The DNA here is from genome assembly GCA_002313205.1 of Laupala kohalensis. NCBI lineage: Eukaryota > Metazoa > Arthropoda > Insecta > Orthoptera > Trigonidiidae > Laupala > Laupala kohalensis. The sequence goes on along the minus strand of NNCF01125980.1, from coordinate 610,284 downwards.
GCAAAATTTAATAAACTGATCACGATTGATCTTTCACGCCACCGGGTTTCGTGATTACAATATTGCCGCAAGTAATGTAAGGAAAATCAAGAAGGAAATAGTAATGTACCTGCGGACGAATTTTAGTATTTAAAACATGGTTTATATTTCTTTTCCTCATGAGGGAAAAATCGCCAAAATTTGATAAATAATAACTTTATTTATGTAGGTATTAATGCAGTTTCACAACGTTGTATAATGAACAACGTTTGAGGGACGTAATTTCAATAACACATTGGTGAAAATCGTTCCACGATAACACATCAGTACCTCAGAGGAAAACCAACATAAGTGTACTTCTGAAGTTAGGAAATTTTTGGCTTATGGGGAGTTTCACGCTATGCGGACAAGCGAAAATAGCTTCTGTCTTTCAAATTTTTCCGTTTTCGGGTGAGTAAGACTTAAGTACTTAACACGAATACTAGGTGATTTTTCAGTCATGCCTGTCTGTCAATTTCCAGGTTTTTGAAGATTGGGCGCCACGTGATGCAGGGTTTGTTTACAGAGCAATAATTGATACAAAGGAAATAATTTAAAAGTAAATTAGATAGTGATTCTAACAGGAAATTAACTGCTCTTTCTCAATATGATATCCACTTTGACGTTTAATGTCTCATTCGCGCAAGAAATTGCTAATACACTGCCCCACAAAATTGGCGGCGCAGTAAATTCATCGCTCCACAATTTCTATGTTTTATCAAGACACTTCCTTATTAGGAGCTGTCTGTGTCGCCCCTATCGCTCTGGGACACCCGTAAAGTGAAAAGAAATGCAATTTTCGAAAATATCGAGCAACAATATCACACTTTAAAATGTCGGGGAGAGCTAGTATCACGTATACAGACTCAATAATGTGCACTCCAGTATCTGAGATTAAAGAATCACCCACATCTGATAACCCACCCCCACCTTATTCTCCCCCACTCCATCTAAAAACGGTGAATTTCAGATGTTTCAAAACTACTCAGGATTGTGTGTGCTTGTCCAAGGAACATGGTTTACATGTTTTTCTATCAATAGAAGAAACCATTTGCGAGCCACCCCTTCAAAATTTCACCCCTTTTGGAAACTTGGGATTTTCTCACATGTAAATCGATTGGTTCGAGATGAAAAGCATTGCATTTAGTGTCATTAGGCACAAGCAATACATTTGTATGAAAAATGTAAGTCCCATCATCTAACCACCCGAAATGAGGGGGTGTTCACCCCCATACCCCTTATCAATTTCCTGAATGACCGCAAGAAAATATTTCACGTGAATAAGATAAGAAATTGCCTGGTGTATTAGCAAAAAAAAATGTTCAAGTTAGTCACTCCACTAATTTTCCGTTTTTCCATAAAAAGTTGGGAAAAGTGCCATCTTGCACCCGTAAGTTCAAATCTGTTTACCTGTTGAACGGGTAGCGGTAGCACTGCGAATTTGACCCTGTAGGAAGAGCAGAACCTTACTTTGATCCACGCATGACGCACAGGTTTCCCTAACAATTAGTGTGGGTTATGCTCCCACCGATCAATGATGCGTCATTTTTTCGAATTATCACTCTAATCGCGCTGCGCCTTCCAGGAGGCAACCCTCTCGCATTTGTAAGTGAGGCGGGTTTCACCCTTTCCCAGTAAGGAATGTCATGTTTCCTAATTCGGAATATGACGAAACCCGCTACAGTTACCAATGCGAGTAGGTTGCATATTGGAAAGCGAAGACAATACGAGTGATAATTCAAGAGAAAGATGCCTCGCTGATCAGTGGGAGTATAACCAACATTAATAGTCAGAGAAACCTGTACGTCATACATCGATCACAGTACGGTTATGTGCTTTCTACAGGGTCAAAGTCGCAATGCTACTACAACCCATTACAGTGAAAACAAGTCGTGAAAAAATACTCGTTTTCATAACTGTAGTAGCTCATTACCAGGCGTTGCCCGGGATATTTTCTTAGACCGATCGTTTTTTACTCAAGAAAAAATAAAATCAATCTATACTGTACGATAAAAATAATTTTACTTAATGGTTTTAAAAACATACGCACAGCATTCCAATTTTACACATTCATAATACTTCAAATTTAATATAAAACTTGACTGTACACACCATTTCGCGTTTCACCTCCAACAACACGAATAAATAAATCTTTAGATAAAACTACCCTTGGGCAAAGCAACTTAAAGTTGCCCGTGAGAGAAACAAATCAATCGAAACGTCACCAAGCAGTCTAGCACACCACTTTACCAACAGGAGAGGAAGGGTTATTTAAGTACAAGTTAAGTAGACATGGGAGTTATACGGCATCATGTCACTGTTCATAAGAAAGGCCCCGAAATATATTGATTAAACGTGTATTTTTTTATTAACTTTTTTATATGACCCTCCCTTACTACTCCACCCATGGAGGTTGTAGGACTATTACCCCTCCCCTAATCTCAATGGTGGACCAACTCTGACATAATATCGGAATCTATCATCTCAGCGGCCCTGAAAGCTAGGGCATTGACACTAATATCGACCATTTTCGATAATTTTTTGTGTCATGCTCTACCCTATCCCCACCTCTCAGGGTGTCGTGCACCTCATATGGTCTGAAGAACCTTGCTGGTCGAATTTTCGCTTTCGAGCGAAAGACAACGGCGGCTGAGTTATTTCATTAAAACTCTCCTAAAACTTAAATATTCTTCCAAATTTTACGCTTTGCACACATTTTGTTTATCTTTGTGAAATACATAAAAACCCAGAACCCACTAAATTTGGTGGTGATTGTTTTTGCTTCTTAAATTACTCACTTAAATTGATTTTTTAACACTTCTATTGTAATATCCTTTTATCGATATTTTAGGTTGATCTTTGTGGATAGAAATAGTAACATTTGAGACAATGTGTCATTTATCTGCAATAATTATTATTATTAAATTTTGTTATTTAATAACTTTCATATTTCTTATGTAAAATATACATAACAGAGAAAATTGAAAGGTAAAAGAAAGTGAGCAAGCTACGTCTTACCCAAGCGCTTGTGGCGAGGGGAAACTGACACAATGGTTTATGACTCCGCAGGGAGTCTAAAAATAGTTTTACAACAATAGCGAACTAGTCTTTGGACATCCCTTGAAACTCCACCCATTACAAAAATTTATTCTAACATTAAACATTTTTCGTTTCGGGATTGGCCACAATTTCCGCTAGTTCTAGGTCGCTCAAAGTAGGAGGGGGGGAGTTGGCGGCGCAAGGACCGGGTGGAAATAGAGCAGACGGAGTGTGGACGCGGTAGGGAACATACGTCCCATCAGTGTTGTACTTTCTTTCACAAAGGGAGGATTTAGTGTTCGCAGTGCCCTTTAGGTCTGAGTGGAGACTAAGGCCTTCAAGGTGATTTAATGTTAATTGTCGAGTTTTTAATTAGTATCAATAAATCAAAGAATCTTCAAGCTACTTTAAGATTTAAAATAGGGACGTTACAACATGTGCTGTTCCTGACTTCTATGTAGGACTCTTGGAGGCGAACAATATGGCTCGAAAACCATGAACTCAACCCTAATAGCTGCCTTTTTTTGTGTCTAATAGTGGTCTTGCCCTTCCCACCCTCAGCTCCAAGGCTACCGAGGTCCTATGTGATTTCAACTTGAACTTAACGGAATTGGTAGTTTAAACATTTCTTAAATCCTATAACTATGTATCCGATGCATTTTTATTTTTTTATACTTCAAAATTTGTTTTATCCATAAACCCATCCCCCCCTCCACGGGTGCTGGTGATGTGTTTGTTTCGTGAAGGTTGTATTCAGACTTACACGATATCACTGTCAACTCAGCTATGCCAAAAAGTATGGACTCGTCACTAGTATCTGTCATGTTCGATTATTTTTCATCCCATCGCCTTCCCCAGGGTTGCTGGAGTTTATACGGGCTGATTATGGACTGACGCGTCTTCGGGAATGTAACTACTAATTTCAGCTGCACCGAAAACTATGATTTCAACACTAATATCAGTCATTTGTTTATTTTTACATTTCATCCCCTTCCGAAAGGGAGTATATTCCCTCATAGGGGATGATCATGGACTTAGGCGGCATTAAGAGTGTGTCTCTGCTCTTCTGCATCTTAAAAATTAATGTATTCACCACCACGTCGGTAGTTTTAAAAATAAAATTTTTTACCTGTCCCGCGTTCAATGTGAACTTCGAAAGCATCGGGGACTCGTTATCCACCCCAACGGTCCGATAATTATGGCTTCGAATATATCGGATTTTCCAATTATTTTTACATGTCACCATCTTTCCATCCCCTCCCTACGGGTGTCAGGGATATCTTACCCCTTACACTGCTTGTTGTCAGAAAGCCATCTATGTATGAAGTCTGGTTGAAATTGCTCCAGGCACAGAGTTATGGTGGAATACATACATAAAATATTTCAAGAGAGAGAGAGAGAGAGAGAGAGAGAGAGAGAGAGATCGAAGTATGGATTAAGCGTAATACCTGTTTGTTGTCTTTGCCTGTGCCGTGATTTTTTTTAACTTAAATATAAAGAATATTTCTTAGGCAGATCAAAAACACATTCTAAAATTCAATAACATTCAATTAAATTATAGAACATTTCGGTTTCAAGAATTTTAGTAGGAAGCAGCAGCGCAGAAAGAGAAAGTTGATGCAATAACACAAGACGTTTTCACACGACCGAGAGGGAACGGATAAAGAACTATGGTTATCACTTCCTCGGAAATAGAAATGCGAAGACGCAACAAGGGGGCACAGGTTTGGACATCCCTTGGAATCATGGATGGAGGTAGGCGGAAATTCTGATGAATAACGAATATTCCTCAAGAAAAGAAGAAACAGATTTTTTTATTGGAGAATTCTCCTGCAGATTTTAGGAATAAACGGGGAGGGGAGAGTAACGCACGATACGTGGAATATGCAAGGAACAGGATACGTCGAGGAGGAACGGTTGTCGTGCATGGGCAGAAGCACGTCGGTGGTTGAAGCACAAAGGGGAGGCTCCATTTGGTCTCGCGGAAGCTGTGTCTAGACACGTGACGAGATAAAGTGTTCGTCTGTTACTTAGTGCGTTGACGACACCAACTGCTCAGAGGTTACGCAGACCCCGATACGCAACAAGATTCCTTTGTACAGCCGGTTGTCTGCATCTGGCCCATTTCACGTGGGTCACTGCAGAAACAACCGATATACAAGATTAAGAATACGTCTGTTGTATGTCGTAGTTCTTTTAGAACCTGTTTAAATGCTGAAGATCCAAAAACCTTTGAGACAAATAATTCATTCAGACACGCGGGAAGCGAAATATTGTGTCTAGTTTCAGGGAATTCAGAGTAATTCATTTTAACTAATATTTTTACATTCTTCTTTCGACAAGGGGATTTTGTTCTTTTTTTGTTTAATTGATCAAGTAACTTCTGAGGGGTATGTGTTATTATTGATCTGGTTACATGATTTTGTGTGCATTTTAAATAAATGTTTAATTACTGAACCTTATTGAAATAAATATTTTATTTCAACCGGAGAATTGTGTTTCTCTTATGAAAATAGAACTAGGGGCATGTCGTGTTCAAGACCACACATTTGCTAACTAATTCAAAAGACTTAGCAGGAGAGATGTGGCAAAGAGAGGGAAAATACAACTTTATAATAATAAAATGAAATACACAGAAGTGATAAAAATTGATAATCTAATGGAAAATCCACCCCAGAAACGAAATTACACGATCGTGTTCCTACATTGAAATAACATTTCTTAACACGCAATACTCGATTTATACCACTGAGATACCGCAAAACGTCTAATAGATTTTTTTTCAATTAAAAATAAAAATTCTTAATATAAGTATTAAGGTTACTCAAGCGCCCGAAAGAAGACTTAGTTTGATATTTACTTTTTACTTTCTCATATACGTAGTTTATAGAAAGAATTAACATCGTTAAAAAATAAATCGTCAATGTTTCAATTATAGGGTCGAAAAGACGTCCTTCAGTAGTAGAGTATTGTGGACTTTAAGAAACTTGATGACTTTTGAAATCGTTAACCATTTGAATCAAGTTTATTTTAAATACAACATTTTCTGAAGCATTTTTGCGAGTGCATCATTTAACTATCACACACTAAATAATTTCTTTAATAAATTTTGTAGGTACTTTATTTAAATGGATATGATTGAATTTTAGTGAAATTGCATACATATACTGTTCTTTATGAAGTTTAGTTTTGCATACTTTAGAAAAGGCTTTTACAAGTATATGAGAAAGTACGTTCAATTGTTTTGCACCACTAGTTATTTATCGTCTCACTGAGAATCCTACCATTGATGTGAAGCGAAGTCATGTCAGGAGGAGGTGGCAAGTCGGGAGAAATCGTGACAGCTTGACGAACTTGGCCCACAGCAGTTAAAAGCTGGAATCAAAGCGTGACAAATATATGAAAATACATAGAAAAAAATCTAAAATATTTTCAGAAAATAATAAATACCTTATCGGCCGGATACGATACTTTCAGTGTAAAGTCTATGTTCTTATTATTATAGCAGTAGAGATTTATGTGAAGTTTATTTTTTATGATTCAAGACAGTAAGAACTCTTTGTGGTAACCGTGCCATGTCGCACCTGACTTACACGCATATCCGAAATAGGTAACGAGAAATTCGTCAGGATCGATTTTATTGGCATCCAAGTTTTTCTACAATAGAATTTTCATTATGCTTTTACGCGATCTTCAAATAAATCTGACTACACCTTCCACATTCAATACAATGCCGGTTTGTATGCAATATTTTAATCAGGTTTCTACGAGTACTGATATGGGATGAAATTCCCTGTCAGTCTTGACCATTGAATATTTTGAACATGGAAACTGAAAATCAGAAATACTTGTGTCAAGATCACAGTAACATTCATCGTTTTCGTCCGGAAGTTCAGTCGCCAAGATTACATTCAAGATTCAAAAACATTCGAGCGTAACAATTCAATTAAAAACCATTGTTTAGGAGAAATAATGATTTTACGTGATAGCAATCGCACTTGTGATCACATAAAAAATTATTTCCTCGGTAAAACACTATGAAAGCCATGGGGTCCAAGGTCCTGGAACACACTTAAAAATGAGAATTGCTTGTCGAAATAGACCCAGCAAACACTCCATGTCAAATTTCTTTACAAATTTCTTATCAAATATGGCCCTGGTTTGACACCTCTGACTCGTTTGTTGGAACATAGTACTTTTAAATGGAATGATGGAAAGGTTTTTATAGGTGCAAAGGAAATATTGGACAAATATTCCAATTTGATGTAGACCCTTCTCTTCCCATTGTGTACTGTCGCTTCGCCTGCAGGCGTTGCGATTATTTTAGCTCATCGTGCATAATATCTTAAATATATCGTCCATCATAAATTTATTATGGGACGTTCACAGATCTGGGCTGCTGACAATCAGCCTTTCATAGCTTTGCTTGCCCCGAATCAAGAATTATCTCAGGTTGCTGCAGATAGCATTCAATGGTTGGAAATAAACGTTTTGCAGGGAATACGAAATCATCAGATGCTCTTTCGCCATTTCCTGGACCTGACACTTTTGTTGAAACTGTTGCTTCTACTGTACACAAATGTGACCTTCCATTACGACTGTATTTATGAAGAAACAAGGATGCAAAAGTGTTTATACCTAGAAAAGACAAATACTAAACAAGGTTAGACCTACCGTAATAGGTCTATTAATCTATATTATGGAGTTCGATTTCCTCTTATAGTAATGGACGGTATATTTTATTTGGTTCTCACGTAGTTATTTCCTCGCATAGCTTTCCTCAAGCAATAGTTCCATAGCATTCCTCAAGCACTTAGAAATCGTGCTTTATCTTCGTTTCACGATTGTCATCTGGGCATTCTTTGCATGGAACTTAGAGTACGTCAACACGTTTGGTGGCCTGGTATTAAGCACGATATTGAACAATATGATTCGATATGTCATTCTTGTTCAAAAGTAAATGTAAGTAAATAATGCTTTTTTCCGTCACTGGAGAGAAAAAATAATATCCTGGATGTTTTGGATCAGCTTATCGGCTGGATACATAGTCTGGATTGCTTGAAGGGCACTCAGAGAATCAGAGAAAATCAAGAAATTTAATCCACGGGAGTATTTTGTTGATAATAGTGATTTCAATATCGCAGAGCACTCGGCAGTGTAAACGCTGCACAAGTCACCAAGTCGGAAGCCGCAGATCTTACGGGAGAACATTATAGAGTAAACACCATCGGTCTGTTTCGACTCGTCAGTAAACACAGGGATATAGATCCAATATTTGTCGAGGATAAAGTGAAAATATACCCTCAACATCGCAGCTGGAGTGTTCTTCCTGTCGTATTGCCGAAGATCGAAATTAATCTTCGGCTTATGCAAAGCCCAAGGAGGAGTCTTACTGAAACCTTGAATTAAGACATTTCGTGGACCAATATTCAAGGTTTCCAGAATTTCTTGGGAGCGATATCCAAATGGTTTGGTTGCTCTCCATCTGTTGTTGTAAAAACGGATGGAAGGAGGAGGATGAAAGACTGTGTTGTGTACCAGATTGTCGGGTACAGTGTCATGGGTAACAAGAAATGGCTCCTTTTTCTACCTTTTCCTCCAAACTATTTTTTATAAGTACGTCGCGTTCCAAGGTATCGTACTGTGAATTGAAGGTTGCATACTCAGATTGCATACACATAATTTCATAACAAAAACAACCCATTGGATCTATCCGTTAAAGAGTAGAATCAGAAGCACCAGTTGGATTCACAGGAGAAATATAGGATTCAATGGGTTATTATACTCGAAAGTGTGGTCAAAGGATGGATGATCGGCATATACCATTGTTCCCTGAAGGTGGCCAGTGGGTAAAGAAGACAGACATTTACGTTTCTTAGACTCTGAAGTTTAACACACAATGTGCAGGATATTCCTAAAACACGATACCGAATGGCAAGTTAAAATAAATATTAGCACAATAAATGCAAAAGAAAACATGTGGAATGATTACATTTCTAAGAATTCGGAACGCATTGTGAACTTACAGATTCACGAGTTATAATATGAGTTCAATGAGAGTACGATCGAAATTTGTGTTGCATATGACCTAATTAGACATATTCTTTGTAACCTAGTTCAACTTCATGTTTTGTGATACCTGTCATTTATTGTGATAACTGGGGGAGATAATTTATGCTTCCGTGTGTTATTTTCACAAAATACGAACCAACTTCCCCGTCCCAAACGTGAATTAGTGATAAATATGTGCAATATTCATTAATGTATTGTAATTATCTCTAACAGGTCACTTTTCTCAGAAGTTCATATACAATCATACTTACAATGAAACCGTGGTGAATAGAGGCACAAGACCTGACCTGGTTTTCCTCAGAGATATAATATTAATTGCAATAAAAAGGTGCCAGTTTCCGAATGTTCATAGATCTCAGGGCCGAAACAAACGTAACATATTTCGAAACTACCAGTGTAGTTAGATATTAAATCTGTTGCCAGCAGTCGCGTCTGTTATACCCAGTGGGTTATCTTAAGTAAGCAAACTTCACACTCCAGAAACAATAGTAATACTACAAACAAGAAAACCTAAATTTTCTAAGAATAATTTTCGAGTTAGGCAATAATAACTACAGAAAGGCAATACGTCCATATTTCCTTAAGCTTGTAATAAATAAAAAATTGCAAAAAACTAGTAAATGGAAGATTGAAAGCATTCCCTGACATAAGCCAACATAGTACAACGATCATTTTTGAGGTAAACGATCCATTGAGCCACTCAAAACAGTAATAGTCAAAACAAAAGAAATGCGTAAATGTTGGTCGACAAAATTACAATGTTGACGTTGTACATAAACAACTAGTGGTTCTATTTTTTTGCTATACTTTCAAGCCACATCCCCAATTTTTGTGGTGTATGTCTGGAGAATTAGTAATACGTTAAATACTGATGTATATTTGAAACACTAAAATACTGGAAATGAACATTTGCACTAGTGACACTACGGATTTTATACTTTCACATTCTTTTTTTGCAATTATTTGACCATTCTTACAGCTTAAACAGTATCAAAGAGTATGAGATATCCACTTAGTTTATTTATTTGGAAACTGCGGACAAAACCATCGGCAAAACATACAGGATCAATAAAAAAGAAAGCCTTTCCCACCTCTAAACACAAGGCTCTACTGTCTCTTGTTTCACTCCCACTGCTAATGCCATTCGATTTCCCACAATATGATCAAACACAAGGGAACTTACAGCTTTGTTCGATTGTTTCCAGTGAGAAACAGCGACTGTATCCAGAGGGTTAACTGCGACAGCTTTTGCATCCTGAACCATTGGTGGCACACCTACAAAAACAACGCAAAAATAAATTCCTCGAATATCATCACAGGACTACCAGAAAGAATGCGATTTTTTTGTGCACTTACGGTTTTGCACAGCATATGATGTCTCGTTGACACGCTCCACAAATTTAGGATCTTCCGAGTTGTCACTCTCCTGTTTAGCAACCATGAGTACACGATTCGCTAAGCGAGCAATGCTTGAGGTACTGTCCACCATCTTTTGGGGCTGATTCTTCCGAATGGCATCCTCACACAAAAGAGTATGCTTGCGGATCTGTTCCTCTACAAAATAATTCAATTATTAGAACTATTCAAATCTATTCAGTACCCGTAAATAGTAGAGAATATGGCAGGATCAGGTTACTTATTTTTCCATAAGGAGTGAACCGTAAATGAATACAAATTTACAGGTGTAGGGATTGAAAGAAACCTCAAAACATAATCCAACGAATATACTTCCACTAAAATAAGTAATATCCAAAAGCAGACATACTTTCCCCGCAAAACTATAAAATCTATGAAGCAAACTAAGGGTGGGTCAATCCAATTTAAGTAGAGAGTTCAAAACTGATTTTTTAAATACAGCGTCCGTTTTTCAAACGCGGTCATTTTTTGTTAAAGGCCTTGCGCCATGTTTTGAGTTTTTTTTCCTACCTGAACGAAAGTGACTCCAATTTGAAGTGAAGTGAGGTTTTTGTGCATACAAACGGCGAAACACGCTGTTCAAGCGGTGTGATTGGTTCTAAGTTCTTAATAGACTTCCAGTTCTCAGAAAAATCACGAATTTTGGATGTTATTTCCATTTTTGGCCAGTTAGACTGTTTCAACAAAATATTCCGTTTCCTTTTCTCAGCTCTTACCCTCTTAAAATAATTCTTCTGGCTCTCAAACAACCTCATTATCCGATAAGGGGACAGAACGAAATTTTTTCGAAATATTCGTGAACGTTACTTCTGAAGAATTTGTCCCTGTATTACTTTAATCAAGATAACTTGTCTTCACTTTTTCTTCGAGACGTGGTTGTATGAAAATTTTTAATGTAAAACTAGTCCATAAAACGGAAAGTACTGCACAAACTGGTGAAATATTTATAACTGTTTATGAAGAACAATCAATTCTCTTATTCACTTCTTGTGGATCTCAAACGCGACCTCGTTAAAGTCGTAATTAAGAAATACAAATTTAGAGATCACATGAAGCAGCGTTTATTGAATTTTCATTTTTATTCAATAAAATCGTATTTAATGCCCGTTCTCATATTGAATGATTGAAACGTGTTCAATTGTCACGGTTTTGAAAGCCAGACTTGAATTGTTGGTCCTTCCCACGCTTTTGTAAGGTTCGTCAAGGAGTCTTACGGGTACACATACGATGAGACGTGTTTCGTGAAACCAAACTAATGTAAATACATTGCGACGTGCACATCCAGTTTCATGTACGTTACGTGAAACGTATTTCATGTAAGACCTAACCCGCAAAAATGGTTTCATGGAACCGCGATGATTTTAACCAGAAATGAAGCTAGAAATTAAGTTCTGGAGCTAGAATTCTGCTCAGTACAATAAGTCAGGAGAAGCGGTGGAGAAATACCCGTGAAAGTCATACAAGCTGCGAGAGCGAAATTTTGCTTTGACTTAATCATCGCCAACCGGTGGCTCGCGGTCCAATGAACAAGTCTAAAGGCGGAATTCCCAGTCACACTGAACTCGAGTATCACTTGAGTGTGCCCACTCAACTTAGAATCGGGATTCATTGTTGTCTACTCGAGTGTGAGTGAAGTATGAGGAGTTTGCGCGAGTGATGTTGCAAGAAAAATGCCAGATATCTGGATATATTTGCGTGCGCCGTGCTTTGTCTCGTGAAATTTTGTCACAGAAATTGAACATTACACTACCCACGAATGACCTTTGGATGTTTTCGTGACGGCAAGATCCATGTTGTTTGGTTAAGATTTATTTATTGTTGCCGTGCGCTGAGAGAGGATTGTTAAGGCCAGGGAGGAGTATATGTTTTATATTAATTTCATTTCTATTTACTCATTTATCAGCTATTATTTAGTCGTTTCATTCATTTCTAAAATTATTTTTACTCAATTCCAATTACTTTCCATTTCATCGTTATTTTAGATGTCCGCATCTTTTAAATTTACAAACATATTTGCGTTAAATTACGAACATATTAAAATTATATATGTATTATAACTCGCAGCTAACTTTTTATCTTATCTAGGAACTTTTGCTGAAATTTTTTAATCCGCCTCTGCCTTAGGGCCCTTGATCGGAATTGATGGGATGGTCCCTTGCTTGCTTCCGGAGAGTAAATTAGTTTATTGTCCTCCACATGGTCATATGCAGTTTGTACTGCTTTTTGACAATAAATTTATTATTATTATTATTATTATTATTATTATTATTATTATTATTATCATTTTAATTACTTTTTAAAATAATTTCATTTCATAAGTGTCCATCCTCTTCTTAATAAAAATAAATTTTCTTCATTATCTGCGAATTCCAACAACTCGTGATCAATGTAAATCACTAATACAAGTAAGAAAATGAATACGAGCAAAAAATTACAAAGATAACCACAATAACCTACAACGACACCAACTAATATAAACTTTTATATATGTGTGCTGCTGCTTAGTCTTGTGTCATAGTTGAATGACAGTATGTTGTCTCTTGTGATTCTTTATTTTCTTTGTTATTATTGTTATATTCAACCACGACGCAAGACAAAGCAGCACACACAACACCATAGCCTCACGTATCTCACTCAAGAGTCTCTCAAGTGACGACAAACGGTCACTTGAGTGTGACTCAAGTGACCGTTTGTCGTCACTTGAGAGACTCTTGAGTGAGATACGGTCACTTGAGTCACACTCAAGTGTGAGTGGAGATATGACAATGAATCTCAGAATCACCCTCGAGTGAAATTTGAATGTGATTGTTCCTCAAGAAATGACTATCTCATCCTGAACCTCGAGTCGCGTTGTACGTAGACGCTAGAGAGAGAAAACAATATTAAATCCAGAAATGTACAAGAGATGCTCGAACTCACAATTTGTAGGACTATTTTACATGAAAGCATTCGGAAATTTTTAAAGCTGTAGTATTACGTCCCAATTTCTTTTGAAGAGACTATGAGGACCTAGTTGTTGAAACGAGTAAATTAATGTAGTATGGCATGTACAATAGTCAAACAATAAATATAACATGAAACACACTAGTTACAAAAGTATTTCACAGGAAGACTATTACTGATACAATGAGTCTTTCAACAAATTTTTTAAATTTCATACCTGACATTCTGATGAAATCCGCCGATTCTGTAGCTTCATCACACAATGAACGCACTCTCTGAACACTATCAGTATATTGAGATACAAGATTCTCAAAATGTTCATCAGCTGCTTTACTCTCGGGATAGTTCATTCGAATGCGCCCAGCACTTATCAGTTGCGGAGTTAAACTCTCTACCTAGAAAACAAACAATAATACATTTTGGATCATCATAACCAAGAAAGTGAAAAAAGTACAAAATATTGTGTTAAAAAATGAATCTTTCTATTAATTTATATCGAATTTAAAAGTATTCAGTTTTTTAATTTAAATTAATGTCTTATGGCGAAGTTCAGGCCATGAGGCCTGCTCTTCCTCCTAACTGAGACTTGGGTGAGGGAATTTGGAAGGAGAGATGTTGGGTTGCCAGGGAACTAGGTCTGTTGCGCAAGAAACATACTAAAATTTCGTGTCTGTGGATTTTTAAAATAAAGTCTAGTTTCCATCTTAACTCTATTATTTTGTAACTGCTCAAGTCTCACCAGATCTTCACAGAACTCTTATAACAATTTAATGTACATTGAAAGACATCAATGACCCTCGTCCGGAACATATTTGCATTTGTTAATAACTTCAGCGAGTGAGGTACCTTTTCAATTTATTTGTCAAGTCAATAATTTCTCCATTGTAACTTATTTTGTTCATTTTATTAATTTACACAACACGTTTAGAGATATAAACCAACCTGAGAAGCTGAGTTAAGAAGTGCTTCAGCCAACTTTTTATTACCACCACTACCACCTGCAGCAACCATCCGAGCTGTTTTCGATGCACGATTGGAAAATTGTTGCAATAGTTGAGCTTTCTCCAGAAAATTATGTTCAGCACCAGGGATTTCTGAAAGCACGTTAAAAAACTAATTATACATTGCCACAGAAGGGAGAATGACAAATAGCAACAGAATTCCCTCACTAAACGCTACTATTCCATTAAGGGCTGGAGATAATAATTAATATAGTTGGAGCGATCAGTTTGAACATTTGTGTCAGAATACACCGATCAGTCCCGTATCCTACTTACATAAAACTTTTTCTCGCTGTCACTCAGGGAAGTGATTGGGGCAAAGGGGTTGGATCCCCCTAATAGGGGTGGTTATGAGAAGCTGCTTCAATTTTTATTCAAATGTACTGCTAATGTCTACCAACACCAAATGTAATGTTTTTTAAATCATGAATTAATCGATTTATACGTGAGAAAAATCTAATTTTCCAAAAAGGGGGAAATTTAGAAAGGGGTGTTTTATAGCGAGTTTCTCATATTTGTCAAAAACATGTAAACCATATTCCTTGGACAAGCATATATTGTCATCAGTAGTTTTGGAACATCTGAAACACACACTCTTCAGAGGAAAGCAGGGGATATGAGGTGTGGGTGAGTCTTTAAATGAGGGTGATTTTTTAATCTTAGCCACTGGAATGTACATTCCTGAGTATGAACACATGAGATTAGTTTTCCCCGACATTTTGAAGTGTGATATTTTTCCTAAATTTCCTCGAAATTTTCATCCTCTACAGTTCATGAGTGACTCAGTGTGAAGAGAGAGAGAGAGAGAGAGAGAGAGAAATATCCCTATAAGGGAGTATCTTGATAATACATGGGAGCTTCCTCATCTAAAATTTAACTATGAATTTTTTTTAAACAAGTTATAAAACGATGAATTTGCCGCGTCGCTAGTTTTGACGCGCAGTGTGCGATTTTCAATATAGTATTTAAAACTAGCTGCTATTATATAATACATTGAATTTCATAAAAACCATAAGTGTAGTACAATTCTTGGAATTCTCCGGTCGTTAGATGTGAAGTGTTTGTTAAGTTGGTACTGCAACACGCACAAGGCACACACGTACAGAGATACAAAAAAAACGTCAACAAGAACGTAACCATTTTTATTAATCCAGTGACAAACCCTACATTTGTCTACGGGAACAGAACAGTTGAAACGCGTGTTCTTTATGTTTTTTAATTAAAGGATTGCGTGCAGCTGCCTCCTTTTTACTGCAGTGACGAGCAAAGCGGCGTGTTTCCTTGATGGGAAAAATGGCTACGAGCCGTTGACTCGTGTTTAAAAAAGACATTACTACTCCGGAGAGGAAGAAAGCTACGCTCTTACACATGGATGGTTTCTGAATTGCAAAAAAAAATTGTAAAAATCCCGGATGCAGATATGGTGACGGAAAATCAGGATGCATACGATAAAACAACCTACTTCCGACCGAAAGCTAGTAAAACATACGAAAGGCATGTGTTTCGGGGTTTAGCACAAAAGGACAACGAGACAATCGCACAGTTTACAACAAGGCTCCGACAGCAAGCAAAATATTGCGAATTCACCTCTGTACACTACGACATCAGAGACAAGGTGGTGGGAAAGAGCTAGTCAACCAAAGTCAGGAAACGGATTTTCGAGAGAGGCTACACTGCATTAAAGTAACAGAAATACCGCACGTTTTTTAAACTATGTCAGTTCAAGTGACAAACATGGAGCCAAAAAGTGATGCTAGAATTTCTGAAACAAAACGGACTCTCGGAAAAAAGTTTCAACAAAAGAGTCATGAGACACGATGTTTCGATGCGGGACATTTGAAATCTGACCCCAAGAGTCCAGACAGGGGTAAAATGTGTAATTTGTGCCAGGAAGGAAGGACATTTTTCTTCTGTATGTCGTACAAAGGGAACACAAGTTGCCTACACGACAGTCGCATCTAGGTGGGAGTCGAAGCCAGGGGCAGCCCAGGCCGACAATTTGGAACAAGCAGAATATTTACTCATTTCACCTGACGCTAGGACAGAAAATCAATACGACCAGTAAAAATAGTGAGGAAAACGAGTGCTGTGGTTGGTGGTGTATCTTCAAATGTGTTTGTTGATTCTGGTATGATTTTATTGATCTTGTGGCACACACTTTGCACATCAATGTTATTCATGGCATGGAGACAACAAATACAACAATTATGAAATAAATATTTAAAATATAGTACAAAATAAAATGTAAAATAAAATCAAGGCACTTAGCACCGAAACATCAAAATCGCGACTGGATAGCTTCAAAGTGTCACAGTTGCAGATTCATCCACAAGGGGTGGCGCTAAGATAGTTCTGACGTTTTCCAAGAAAGACTCAATTTGCAGTGGTACCACATATGGTTCATCGATTGATATTTCTCACCACAATCGCATGAGGGGTCCGTACGCAACTCCATTTATATAGAATTGAGTCATTTACAGGATCCTGATCTCACTCTATTCAGGAACGTCCAGTCTTGTCGGGGAAGATCGAATCACAGAGTCGGTATTCCGGAGTTATTAACCGACAGACACACTTTTGGGCCGTTCTCATACCACTCTTTCAGCCTAGACTCTTCTGTACTGGTTGCGGAGCACATGCTCTCCGCGTATTTTATTGCAGGTGTCCTGGATTTAAGATGGTTGAAACTCCTATCTACAATATAATCGTGAATAGGCAGATCTTTGTCCACCTCGATTTGACTGATAAAGCTGATGAGGTTATTCTCTGCCAATTTGAGTAAATGTGGGCTGGTCAGCCAGGAGGAAGCGCAGTACTCCGCTGTACAAAAAAACAAGACAAAGTGCTAAGGTTCGTAATACTACTGCAGATGCACCCCATGTAGATTCTGCAAGTTTATAAAGGATACTATTTGTTTGCAATTTCTCTGAAACGTTACATAGATGTTTATTGAACGGTCATGTCCTATCAAGCACTATACCTAGATATTCTGGAGTAGGATTTTGTGGGAGCACGTAAGAATCTAGAGTAAATCGTAAGGGAACCATAGCAAGTTGATTATTTAAGTGGAAATAGCTAGTTTCGGTTTTGCTGACATTAGGAATAATGAGCCAGTTTTTAAAGAAATTACTTAAATTCTTGAGATCTCTGGTAAGCGTAGTCTCCAAGTATTTCCTAAATTTATTCGAATAATTTTATTAGAGATCACGTTGATAATTAAGGCTGCGCGTTTTAAGCAACGTACAGCTTTAAAGAATTTATTAACAAACAAGTTTTAAGCGACTAATACAGCTCCACATGCGGTTGGGCTTGCATGGCCCAACATATTGACATGCCTTAAGTTCGTTCTTATCCTCTAACACCAAATACCACTACACTGTGCCACTAAGATGCGTCCATGCACAAAACCTCCAATTCAGACCTTCACAAATGTTACAGAAGGATTTGATGAAACTAGTACACCAATTGAATATTGAAGCGAGATCACTGATAGGCTCTACTTGCACCTTCGCCTCCAGAATAACACCAAGACGTACGAAAATTTCGTTATTTCGTAAGGATGTTTTTCGTATTTTTTTCGAGTTCTCTCTACTTTTATTTTGACAAAATAATGTCTTTTAAAAACAAACTAGGTCTGGCTGTGGCCCCACCATTTTAGTGAAATGTGAAATTTCGTAAAAAAAAATACAATGACAGAGTAAGTAAACTTCAACGTCAATATAAAATTTTCCTCCGTTTCAGGGTACCAATATTTATTCTCGCCAAATTGTATGACGATAGTCTGAACTTAGCTAGAAAGCATGAGACAGAATCTCGAATCAACTAGAATTTTACTCGCGTCTACGTAGCAGTCCATGTTTTCACTAAAACCTGTAACAGAATCGTAAATAAAGTATTTCGATATCATAGCCATTATCGAAGGAAATATGATATCTTTCATATTTTAAGCACATCTTTTTATTATCCTAAATGTTCGTTTCTATTCGTGAAGTTACACCTACACTTTAATGGTGCCATCCTGATGATTAAAGTTTTAGAGTGCCTTCCCTGCACTGCTTACAACTTTTGGCGAACAACCAATTTCTTTACTCGAACGAGAAATCAATCACTAATATCAAGTAAAAATGTACTCCACCAGACAAAATAACTACAGAATAAAAACAATAACTTATAGTCTCAGGAAACCAATGACTCGGTGGAAGTATTTGCGACATGAGAAACGTGAAACCCAGGTTCGATCACCAGCACTGACCTGTAAATGGATATCACATATAATTTCTCAATCAATACGAAAGAAGAAATCTCCATGAAATGCAAGATTCTCCGTGGCAAAAGAAATAGCTATGTGTGAAATTAAATACATTTCGTCCAGTTTTTCTGAGGTGTACGATATGAACAAATTCTGCGGGTTAATTCCACTTCGGAACCAGTGCATCCTATTCACTGATTCATAGTACTTTCGACTGTCTAAAACAGGAGGAGTTCCATGATTCTCAGTGGAAGCTTACGACCTACACAAAAGTGATGTTGAACTGTCAATCTGTTATTTTACATTGGTTCAGTTTTACGTAGTCCCATTGGTAAACGAGTAGTATATACTTGGTAATTGTGGAGCGTTAGCAACATTATCAAAGAATGATAAATTAGAAGACGTTTGTATGTTGCTCATTGTTTTATTGTTATAGTAGTATATAACATAGTTTCACCCGAATCGATTGTCCGAGAGTAACCGATATTGCTGAACAAACACAGCTACCTGTTAAAAAATACAACCTTTCGAAAATTAAAGAAAAAGATTTTTCACGGAAAAATATTTAATGCCTCTTTTGCATCGGCAACTCATCTGACATGACTAGTAATCAGTCGGTTAACTTCACCTCAGTGTTCTCAACGTCTCGTGTTTGCTACTTTTCAGCATCTCCTTACTCTCTCTACTACTACAATTGTAATTAGCCATCAACCGAGAAACTGAGGTTCATCAGAGTAACACCCGCGGCATGTGTGTTCATTTCACAAAGCATCATTAATCATAAAAAGTTCATTTACTAAAGTAGATAAATACGTAGGTAGAAAACAAATTTGTCACATCACTTCCATCACATAATCGAACAGCAACTTGTTGCTTTCCATGTAATCTGTACATCTCAATTGATACATTATTTTTTGCTCGTAGGGTCAATTCTGAATACTTTGATGACAACCCTACAAAATTCGATTAAAGGCCGGCAATCGAACCAGTCTCCTACTTTGATCAATGGTAAGCTTATCATCTGACTTTGAACGATACAGTTTACATTTTTTAGTGTTAATTTATTGTTCTTAATTGCAGGTGATAAATGTATCGAATACGTTTAAAAATAAATTAATTCGAAAATACAAGACAAAACTTTTTGGACATTGATACCTTCAGCCATATGAACAGCATCCGTGAATTGCTTTATTGGAGAGCTTATGTCAATGAAGTCTTCAACAACTCTGTTCACGACAGCATTCTGGATACGATTCTTCAGTTCATACAACTTCTGAGACAGTACTCTATAAAAAAAATATGGGAAATAAATTTAATAAAAATTATATTCAAACGAAAGAAACAAACAAAAGATAATACAATAACATGAAGATTTTAAGAAAAGAAGGAAATAAGTTTGTAAATCACCTTCACCGGACAGCAATACATTTAGAGACACATTGAATACAAATAAAGCAGACGTTGTAGATTCTATATTAATAATTTAATTTGTAAAAAACTTATTTGGCCATGAGGCAGTCTTCTTCAGAGGTAGCTGAAGGACGAAGAAAAAAACATCAAAACTTACAAAGGCGCACATAATATTGCCTTTTATGAAAAACTTGAGCATAAAATTCCATAATTTAGTGAAACAAGTTCTGTTTCCGAGAGGAAAAAACATGCACGAACCTCAGACTAATATGGTCAGGACGGCGGGTAGGGCAAATGCGGAGAAGTAGGATTTACATGGGAAATCACATAACATACGAAAAAACAGGGGAGCGAGGCTACAGTTTCGAGGAGACCGCAGCGGATGTGACCAGATTTCGACGGGAGAAGTTAGGCGGAGCAATAAGGGGCGAGGTAGAACGGATAGAAGTGGTTTATGATACTTCCAGGTGACTGATACTGTGCTAAGAGGAACTATAAAAGATACAGACAAATAGAAAGAAACTAAGAGGAACAGAGGAAGAGGACTAAAACCCGGGTAATGTCCAAGTGATGAGGGACCAGGATTCACAGATGTGGATGGATGATAATGTATTAGAAAATACATTGTACAATACTGGTTTTGTTAATAAACTAAACTAACCTACAGGCGGCATATTGAGAACACCTTACACAATTCTTTGCTTGGCCCTCAATATAGGATGACATTTATCGTTTGCATTAGTTACCCACGCATCCACCACGATCACACTGGAGCGACGATCAGCAATACGAGCAAAGAGAAGAGCGAAGCGAGCAGCGCGACTTCGTTTAGTTGGCGCACGACCTACACTATATCTGTTATAATGAACTATTGCGCGTGACTAACTGTACATTCCTTGATTATTAGACATTTAACATTTAAAATACTGAATAAACTTATAACTGTTAATTTTATCTTCCGTTGAATTTTCGAAAACCGTTTATCGTTAAAGCGTTAGATGGAGTTAACTTTTTGAATAACTGTTAAAGTTGTTAAATTTCAGATTTACTTTGACCACCAAGCTATGAAGGTTAACCTATGAAATGATGAATAATGTAAGCATATATGGGAATAAGTGGCTAAAATCATACCATGCTTCCATGAAAGGTTTCTTTCCAAAAGTACGAAAAGTAGAGAAAGTCAGATTATTTATGAAGAATATGAAGAGAGATCCAAGCAAACTAAGGTCGTAAGGATCAATATTCGTGGCATGCGAGGTCGGACTATTTCAATTATTCAAGACATTCATAATAAGTGAAAAAAAATGTGATCGCGCTAATTGACGGTTATAATCTTCAAAATACGTCCAGGTTTCACTTCACCATTATCTCTTGAGGATGCTTGCGACGATGGAGTGGTGCCGTGGAATCAAGAGTCCGCGGGTCACGCTATTAAGAGTAAGGAAGGCCACGACGAAGTCAGTGTTCCAACAGAAATGCTACCATGTATACGTTCCTGCATAAAACGACCTCCCTGATAAGAATTGTCCAGTCATGTTTAAGTATTTTGAAAGATTTTTGCGAGTTTATTTCTTGTCATTGTTCAGGGACTACAGAAGGTGACATTCTGACGCTGTGGCACCGCTGTTCATGGATGTATTGAGCGACTCAATGGAGTAATGTACTTTTGCGGTGTAGGGGTGACACACAACATTAAGAAAAATATCACAAAATTGTGTTTCAGATTGGTAATTCGAACGCAGAAGAAAGCACTCTCTGAATTGAAGAGCGAAAGTTTCACTCTATGGGTGAAGAAATATTTTGCTCTATTGGACTACATTTTCACTCGGAAGGAGGGATTTGTTTCTAAGACATCGAGTGAAGGAATTCTCTTCCATGTAGTGACAGGGATATCGGTCGGAAGATTGCTCGCTAGGTTCGAGTGAAGTCGTTTAATCTTTCGGATATACTACCGGCGGCAAAGCGAATTTAAAAGACTATTTCCACACACAAAAGAAAACGAACCATTCTAATATACACAAAAATGTTTATTTTTATCGTTATAATGGTAAAAGTGACTGAAAACATTGTTTTTATGAAGATTTGGAAAGATCCTGCAGGCAAGAGCTGATATGTGGAGTTGGTAGAATGTGTATATAAAGAGATAACAGGAAGGAGTTGAATAGCGTGATAAGTTAAGTGACGGATGAAGAAAAGTCTGGTATATGACGCAATAACTAGCGAGATAAATAAAGTGACTTATGAAATGTGGAAGGAGAAACTGAAAAATATCTTGAATGATTACCTGTTGAACAGAACATTTCCCAGACATTGAAAATAGGAAAACTACAACTGTTCCTTAAAGAACTACAGAGGGATGAGGACGATACAGAATCATATAGCCCAACGTGCATGCTGCCACGCCTCGGGAAAGTATATGAGAAAATCATTATATACCTATAACGCAGGTGGTAGAGGATGGATAATATCTAGAAGAGGAGCAGTATGTTTTCGCCGAGGTAAATCAACAGAGGGCGCCTTGAGCGCTTTAGTTGGGTTGATTGAAGGGCGGAAAGAAAAAGTTGCCGCGGGAATATTTTTGGATATCAAGGGGATTAAAATGCTTTCAAATACCCCTTTTATTAATGTCCATGTCTCAGCACCGTACACAATCACCGGTCTAATTAGTGTTTTGTATATCCTAATTTTCGTTTGGCGCGGCACGATATGGTTTTTAATTAATGGAAGTAGAGCAAAATATGCTTTATTAGCATTTGTTATTCTTCTATCCATCTCCATATTTATTTCATTTCTCGCTGTAAGCAACGTTCCCAGATAAATAAATTCTTGTACATCAAATTTATGTTTACCAATGATAATTTTGGTATCTTTGATATTTTTCCTTCTGGAGACTGTCATAAATTTTGTTTTTCCTTCATTTACCTTCAGACCAAGCCTAAAGGTATATTCTTCCAACTGGATGAATTTTTCCTTCACATCCTCCACTCTCCTCCCTGATATCACTGTATCATCCGCAAACGCTAGTATTTGGTGTGTTCTATACAGAATGTTCCCACGGTAGTCTATTCCAGCCTTACAAAACGCTATTTCCAATGCTACATTAAACAACATCGGGGCTACACCATCTCCTTGTCTAAATCCTGTTTCAAGGCTTATTTCTTCCGATAGGTTTACACCTGTTTTAACTTTAGCTTGGTTCTTTTCATTCATTAGCCTGCACATCCCTACCAACATTTTAGGTATTCCCATCTCATGCATCTGATTCCACATTTCCTCTCTCGAAATACAATTGTAGGCGGACGTAAAATCGAGAAATAGATGGTGTGTAGTAATATTTATTTCCCAACATTTATCCAATGTCTGTCTCATGATACATATCTGGTCTATTGTTGATCTATCCGACCGAAATCCTCACTGATACTCTCCAATCGACTCATCTACATATGGTTTGAGTCAATATAACAGTATTTTAGACAACACTTTGTAGCCTGTGCAGCGTAAGATGATGGCTCTATAATTGTCACACAATGTTTCATCCCCTTTTTTGTGTATTGGATTAATAATTCCACATTTCCATTCCCTGGGTATTACTTCCATTTCCCAAACTTTCGTAATCAGTTGATGCATAATTTTCATCATCGCATCCCCACCACATTTATATAATTCACTCTGAATTCCATCGCATCCAGGCGCTTTACCACTATTCAAGCTTACTACAGCTTTTTCAATTTCTTGTACCGATGGTGGACCTACGTCTGGTTCCGCTGTTTGGTATTCCCCATGTTTCTCATATCTCCTCTTACTTCCATCCTCTTTGTACTGAAAATGATTCGCGTAGTACTCTGCCCATCTACTCGAAATTTTGTTTCTCTCCGTTAGAATTGTTCCATTATGCGCTCTAATGAGTACTGCTCTAGGTTTGAATCCATTCTTGATGTATTTAACTTCCCTGTACCATTCTAGCTTCTCCGCAATAGTACTTTTCCTTAATATTTTCCATCTTACTATACCACATTTGTCTCTTTTCTTTCTATACAGCTTGTTACACTCCTTTCATTTTCCTTTATATGTTTGTTCGTTTTGTCTTGTCGGTCTTCACCTGTACCTTTCACATGCCATATTCCTTTCATGGAGAGCCTTTCCACATTCTTCATCAAACCACTCATTTCTTTTTGGTCTTCCCTCCTTGACTGACAGAGCCCTATTTAACGGGACAGCATGCAGGTACTTAACGGTATACACTTATAGGCATTGTGTATCCCATCTGCGCCATATCAGCCCATTGACCCCCGTAGATTACTTTACGGAAATATATTCATTCCTTGATATGGGATCACAAACAAATACGGCAAAACAACATAGGTTGTCCTCACGGTTCACGTGTTGGGCCCTCGTTTTGCAATATAATGATCAATGACATGCTAAAGCTCATGAAAAACAGTCGTTTACGTTACATTGTTACTCTCGTGGAAGGAAGTTCCCGTAGAAAGGTCGAAGAAAAGGGAAAAGTTATGTCTATGTACGCGAATTGGTGTTATGGGAATGGATTTACATTAGCACGGAAAAAGTCTTATTTCATGGTTTATGGTATGGAGAATACCAAAAAGACGGAGCCTATTATAAAATTAAAAGACGAGCGGATAAAGAGGAAAAGGATATATTTGGGTGTGATGCTTCATGATTGTGCTTCAAGAAGTATGCTAATTATATAGATGGAAAGTGTAAAACGGTATATTATCAACTGTAAAGGGTGGAGATTTCCAAATATGACATGGGTCACAAGCAATTGTTACAGTTGCTTAAGAGAGTAATAATTTCGATTACTGCTTTTTTTTTCTTTTTTTTGTGGGGCTTTAGGGCTCGTCAACATCAAAGGTCATTAGAGCCCTTACTTTACTGCTTATAGGAGTGCGGTGCGGCTAAAGATGCTCAAATGTGGAAGGTCATCCAGAAATCAGTACAACTTCAGAGACTATGTACATTACGTTTATCAGGTGCATATAACACAATTTCAGCATACGCTTTAAAAGTTACACTAGGAATACTTCCAATAAAATTACAAATTCAGAAAATGGTCTAACGGACTATAATGATGAAAGAGAATCGTTTTATAATAGATGAGGGTCACACTAACCAAAGAGGAAAAGGGATGGATAAAGAAAATAACGCCTGTTTCATTAGAAGCTTGGCAAATGTAGTGGGAGATCGGCGGAAAAGGACGGATCGCATTCAATATTATCCGGAGAGTTGAAATCGCCCCAAGGAATGGAAAAAAGTTTATGCCAAAATGGGAGATGATGGAAGTATTGTCGGGTCATGGCAATATCGCAACATACTTATGGCGGTTTAAGAGACGAGAGAATGTGGAGGAAAGTCTCAACCACATTATACGGGACTGTACACTACGCAGCAGAGAGAGGAATATTTTTTTAAAAGATGAAGAGTCAAGGCACATCAGAAACAGAAAGGAAACATGATTTAATTAATAGCAAAAGGAAATATTTGAAAAACAAAATCTAACTGGGAAATAAAAAAGGACCAATGTTAAGTAGTGTCTGTGATCAACTCCACGACACAGGGACGGACAGAAACAAGGAAATAAGGTAAGAGACAGCGTAGAAATAACTATCTAGAAAAATACGCGAAGAAAAGATATCAAATAGAATGAACTGTCACGTAAAGTCAGCCGATGGAGACGTGACACTTAAGATGAAAGGAAATAATATATTTAGTAATACTGTTTATGTACATAATAATACGTTAAATAAATAAATTCAAAATAAAGAAAAAGGTGGATTTATAAGGGGAAACAAGGCTGAAAATGTGTCTACAATGAATGAGAGAGCAAAACTTCCTAATGCATGGATAATATGTAAGATTATTTTTTAAAGATGTCATATGCGATCCCAGTAAACCAGGTTCTTATCGCCCAATTTCATTGGTGTCTTCCTGTGGGACATTTTAGATAAGTGGCTAACTCGGTGGTTGATGGGATATTTAGAGAAAGTAGGGAAACTTTATGACCGTCACTATGGTTTTCGAAAAGGGCGAGGATACCATTAATAGATTACTAGATGATGTGAGAAAACGAGTGGGGAAGTATTGTGTATGTTTATTTATGGACATCAAATGAGCTTTTCACAATGATCAGTGGGGAATAATATTGAGGTCGTTAGAGGAATGGAAGTGGCAAGGTATTTACATGATCTGGTGTTTCTATGGCCTAGGATTTTTAAAATAGATATTAGTATGTTTAATTTCGGGTGGTGAGAACTTTCAAAAAGACGTATTAAGATTGTCCACAAGGATCGGCAAGTGGTCCTTTGTTGAGCAACGAGACAATGAACAACATACAGTGTATTCTAAAGATGAGAAGAATACAATCTGTAGCGTATGTGGATGATTTGGTCATGATTGCGGAAGCTAATAGCAGAAGAGAATTAGAACATAACTGTAATGTTGAAATAAAGGCGGTAGAAGAACAGTGTGAGGGATTAAAATTAGAGATATCACTGGGGAAGACTAAGGTTATATGGATTGGTTTATCCAAAGCAGGAAGACGAAACCCGGTTCTGAAAATGTACGATTATAAAGTACAAATAGGAAAATAAAATACTTTGAGGTCATAGTTGATGAAATGTTATTCCCAGACCATATCGACTATGCTGTAGATCGAGTAATAAAGTTATATTACAATTAGTTGCGAATAGGAATAACAACATTTAATATTGGAAATTGACGTATGTAAAGGCAGTGAGGCCTGTGATAATCCTATATAAAGGCACAGTCTGGCCAATGTTAGTCTGAAACGAGAGATTGGAGACACAGAACAGTAAATCAACAAACAGAACGGAGTTGATGGTTGTGCAGCGAATGTGTATTTTGAAACTAACGGAAGCATATAGAACGGTATCGACTGCGGTTTTGGAAGTTATTAAAGGTGTATTGCAAATAGACTTTAACATTCGAAGTAAATTGTTAGATATTGCGGAAGGAAGGTACAAATAGTTCTTAAAGGGAGGACGTACTTGTTGGAGAGTAAGGTGCAGTAAAAAGACAGGAGACTGAGCTCAGGGATGAAAAATTCGATAGAAGAAAAGAAAAACGGGACGGATGACATGAATATATGCCTGGTTAGGGGAAGGAAATGGTTCTAGCTAAATTGATATTTTGACAGGGCATGATAATTTTGAAAGGGCACAGCAGACAGTGGAAACAGCAGAGTGTTCTGCACCAAAGGAGAGGAGAATGCACATGTTTTGTCATTCATATGGGGAAGAGAGAGGACGATTTGTAAAAAGTGTGAAGGAAGGAGAATGGAAATTTAATAAGGGGAAATTAATTGGGACAAAAAGGGTGTTTGAAATTTTTCGGCAACATGTCTCAGAAATTGGGATGAAGGGATATGATCCAGGAAGGCTAACTTGGCTGTTTGGTCGATGTATACCCGCCTTACAGAAGAGCCAAGAGATATTAAAAGAATTAAGGGGTTAAATAAGGAAGGACGAAAAAGAAAAGCGAGCCTTATAATGTTGCAGATAAGGCTGTTAAAACCGAGAAGTAGCGAATCAGAGGAATAATAATTGAATGTATATAATATATTATAGCATGAAATAAATTAAAATAACCAAGCGTGGCTTAAGCTTAAAATATAAGCTCAGACATTATAGTTCATAAATCCTCAGAGTTCATTCTATATTAGTGACATTTTTCGAATTACCATGTACTTTCTGCTAGGTTAATGCAACTTGTTTACGCAATGAGGGAAGGGTATGAGACTTTATAATAACGCTTTAACATGAATTATAATCAAGTAATTAGCAAGGGCTCTAATGACCTTGACGAGCCCTAAAGCCCCACAAAAAAAGTAATTAGTACTGTTGTAATAATTGGTCTTACCAAAAATAAAATGTTGAGCGTATTAATTATATTTTACATGAAACGTACGTTTCTCACTGTGTTTGTAACAGTTCTTATACTCCTGACTTGGAGTCAATACGGTTCATTCACATATTATAATATTTCAAAGTAAATTTTACCTGACGATGACTCATATCAGGGTCGAAACGTTGTAATGTCATAATTAATTGTTGAAATATATGAGTTTTTAACAGGGTCGTGTATTTTATTATGTTATGATGAATAGTTAATAAATTTAATTTATTAATCTCAAACATGCGCTCACGTCATCTCTAGAGATTGGTTTTCAATAACGTTTTAAAGAAGATAAAGCACAAAAGGATCTCCTACAAGGTGTACTCTTTACTGCGGTCTTTAAGTTCTATTCCAGGTATGTATAGGCCTTCCTTAAGCCATTATTTTCATCGAATGTATTTCAATACACTTCTTCGGATGCCTAAAAACAAGACTCTATACACACAATGCTTTTTAACATAAAACCTCATTTTGCTTCATAATGGTTAAAACTAAGGTGTATGCACAAAATAATACTAATTATATAGCATTGACCATTGATAAATATATTTGCTGAATTACCTGGCTATATCCTGGGCTGATGAACTATTACCGAAACCACGACGACACATATCACTAAGCTGGCGTGACAAAGTATCTACATTATCACACAAGCTCAAAATTTCAGCTTTCTGAATTCCAGGAAGACCCTCAGCCACCTGTAAAAAAGGTTTAACTAATCTAAGTACAACAACTTAAGAAATATAACCAACGGTGTAAACCGTTGTTTCTCCGCCTCTACCGACATAATTATTTCTCCGTCTCTACCGACTTAAGTTATGACAAAAAGAAATTTAACTAAAATGTATTTCCTTAAAGCATATGCGTGTGCGCGAACATGCTCATTTCAGTGGATGGAGGTAATATGAAAAGTAACTGACTTCGATAGTTTATAACCAGACACGATTAAATGTTTAACAAAATAAAATATAATTTAACTCACAATACTTTGTATGTATTCTCTCCACTACAATTAAAAAAAAATAAACATAGAAATTGATGAAACCATTTGGCGTGGGAAGAAGTTTCGTCCTGTCTACTGAAATACATTTTTCTCTCTCTCATACCATTTTACAATTATATTTTGGAATTGATTATAAAGCCCTTATTGAATTAATATTTCTATTAAGAAAATCTTGAAAATTAAGCGACACTACTGTCTTATAGTACAGAGGGGTGACGAAGGAAACGTGAAATTCTCAGCCTGGCGCATCAACGGGAATTGTTCAAGTTTCCTGCGACGTTCAAAAAGATACCGCTTAAGGGAGGAGAGGATTGCAAGAGACGTAAACATGAACGTAACTTTGAAGTACTGCCACTTATGCTTTTGGAAGTACTTGAATTCTAACATTTATGAAGTTCTCATGGCATTTAGTTTTCATGGTCTAGTAATATTCGATGAAAGCGTACATCCATATTGTTCTCGTAGGCTTCCGCGTCGAAGCTGAGGGTATCTTGGCTTCCGGGATGTTGCCATGTCAAATGTCGAAGAGCGGACGTTTCGACCTCCATACTCAGAGCGAACTCGCCGCTCCCACCGGACGCAATGCCTTCGTCATTGGTTGGTATATCCATCTTCCAGTCTAAGACTCTATAATAGGGGAGTGGTCGCAAGCGCCATTTTACAGCAGTGGTGACATGTTGACATGTTGACATGTTGACATCAACCCATAGAAATACACGTATAAACTTCGTTGATTTTTCAATCCCTGTTACAACTTATTTTCAACTAACAACAATTTACAACTTCAAATTGTGACTTCTATCCGACCTTTTATATATATTCACCTATATATATTCTTCCACGTTTATATATATTTTAAACTTGGAAGAACAATTGGGATCCAAAATTGTGATATACAGTTGACTTTTTGTGGACAAATAAGCGTTCCGAAAAATTGTAAAGTGAATAAGGTTCTGTTATAGCATTGCTTGATAATATTTGTGTACTAAAATTAATTTTAATTCTATTAATATTATGTATCGAAAGATATAGTCTTAACTTATTATTGCTGAGAATGTTTTGAAAAAGTCAAATTCATCACATTTCATTCATTTTTTATAGAATACTTAGAAAGAGGACATGTCCAGAAACTGCAACAAGTAATTATCAAACAAAAAAGATGTATGTATTTTACTCTATCTTTAAATTGGGGCTTTAGGGTTCGCCAAGGATGCAATTAAAAAATTGTATTGTACTAATTAATTAATGTATTAAGATATCGTTTCCTTGTAATTGATTCTTTTTCTAATTTTCAGGTATCAGAAGAGGATAATAATTTTGATAAAAAATAGGAGCTGTGAGCTGATAAATGTGAGCGCAATCGTGCAAGAATGTTGGTTTTGGCAGAAGAAAATGCAACTGTAAGTGAAAAGACAGCGAACTTGGCCAAACTTGCAAAGTTTCATGGATTTGTGATTGATATTCAAAGAAAAATAAAAGAATCTAAACTCCCCAATGGCCCAGTCGGTATTGTTAAAAATTTCCTCCAAATATTGAATTATGTTGTTCTCACCCTACAGTCGTGGGTGCAAGATGGTGTTTCAATAATTTTCCAATTTATTTATTTATTGCAATATGGAAGCGAAATTACATTATACGAAAAATGGAAATTTAACAAAATAAATGCAAGAAAACTGGCTGTGATAATTTGATTATCAAAAAATATAACATAAAAATTGCAATAAGAAATGTATTATTGGAGCTTCATCGAATCATTTGTGTTATAACTGCAAAATAATAAACCCGAATGCGATGCATGTTTTATTGTCATCCAGATAAATTTTAATATCATATATATAATTATTACAGGAATAAAATACATGTACATTTACACCCTTTTTCGCTCAGCAGAAGCGGTTACAAATACATGTTTTCATATGCCTTCACAACATACTGAACCCCCAACTCTGCACCAAATTGGCGCTTGCGCTCACCTATCTCTATAGTGCTCTATCCAGTCACACCACCACGCGGAACCTAGAGTACCTATAAGTAGAGTAACGCCGATCGCCATTTTGTGCCTAAAAGCCTGTTCACACTGCGGCGCAACTAAGTAATGTAACCGCACTGAACAAGCGCATGCGAACGATGAACTTAGCGCATAGTGTGAACACGGCTTAAGCGATGCTCAGTAATTGTAAATTGTAATGAATAATTGTCATGGATAACATTTCAATGAGCGTACTCTTTAATATTTATACAGTAGCGATTCAATTACGCAGTAATAATATTAATCACTAATATTAATTTATAATATTAATAATATCACTTGTTGATTGATGTATAAATGCGAATTTTTGTATTTGAATCTATACATAACAAAAGTGCCATAACAATGACAAAGGGAAATAGCGGAATGTTATTGAATTTTTTTTCGTAGGGGTAGTTAAATAACAGGGTAAATATTATCCATTCATTATCTCGAGTTGATGAACAAGAAGAGTCACATTTCCAAAAAATCATTTCAATTTTTTTTCCACTTTTACAAGAAATTATTCAAAAAATAAAAACATTTAACACAAAGAAATGAAATAGGGACATTGTTTTCCAAATTTACAGTTAAACAATTCTTAGTTACTACTACTACTTTAGAAACTAATTTACAAATTACTAATGAACTAAATAATATAATACAGGAAACTATTGTACAACTTACTATTAACAACAATACAAAGTATATAAATATTAATTATTCTGCAAGATATTGTTTGGCAACTGTCTTGCTTCCAAATATTGAGGTAGAATCGATAAAGCAGAAAGAAGAAATTTTAATACGAAAATTCAAGTTGCGTGAAATTATCCTCCTTTTTAAATCATGACAGCTTGGTACATGGTATGAAATGGAAAAACATTGGTTTAATAAAATGTCACTAAAGTTCTCCATAATTAGTATCTTCTTTTGAAACAAGCTGTATGTTTCTTCTATACTAACAAAAAATTGAAACGTTGCCATTCACAACAAATAAACAATTTCCATAATTTTGAAGCGCAGTCAATCTACTGAATTCTGAGGTGGTTTCTGTTTTCGAACCAGTTTCAGCAATACAGCCATCGCAAACATTTTGATTGCTTTTTTATGCTTGTTACAATATATCCCGCGACTTAACTCTAACTCGTTCAAAATAATGTCGCTGTTTTCATCGAATAAGTCATTTTCGTCTGGTACGTCTTTCTGAGGCTCCTTTAGCGTTTTTCCTTTATGCCGTCCATGTTACAAAGTCAATTAAATATTGCCTATCAGAGTCATAATTACTACTCTTTGTTTCGGTCATAAACTGTGAAATCGTAATGGATTTTAGACTGTTTTTGAAATCGACCGTATTAGGATTATTGTTTTTTGATCGAATCACAGAAAAGGGATTTTCAACACAATCCTGTGTAAAGCTCCCCAGAAAGACAAACAGATATTCATGCTTTTTCAGTAAATAATCAGATATTTCCAAACCAGATTTTGTACTTATTAAAAGTCCACGTTGGTATGGTTTAAAACTCTTGCCACAATTCAAGCTTTGTATAGTCTCTATAAATTATTCCAAAAAATCCTTGACATCATGGTATTTGCTTTCATTTGTATGACTTAATGGTAATGTCAGTTTCCTATTGGTCATAATTGAAAACCACTGAGCTGTAATATAAACAAATCATGCAGTTGTATCATATTCTGGTTTGTTTTCAGTCTCTGACAAAAGTTTCAAGGCGGAACACACATTGAAGCTAAGAACATTGGTTACACTACTTACTCTCATTTTTTGATAATGCCTTTGATTGCCTAAAAGTTCTTGTTTTAATTTGGGAGCCAGTTTCAATTAAAAGTCTTCCTGTGCTTTAACAACTGAGACAAAATGCTCAGCACTCACTACATTCGTTGGAAGCTTGTATTTCTGTACAAATTTATCAGAAATGATTCTTTTATTGTTCAATAGGACTTTTTAAATTCTTAAAGGCGTGGCTTGGATCATTGGAAAAAGTACAAACGACGTTCATTGTCAACGGGATGGGGACAGGAATTCTGAACCACAGAATAACACGATGCATTTATTTGAAACCTTCTCCACATGGCTTGGTTCGAGGCACTCATGTCACAAACAGCGGTATGAATCAATAAATGTATTTCTTCTGCTTTAAAAACATTTTTTTTTACAATATCGGCAACTACAGAACCATCTCTTGAATCATCAATATAATAATAAGGGAGAGTGTTTCCATCTGCTTCCGATATCCGTGTGTGATGGAAACTAGTGCATGATTTGCCACGCTCTCATGGGCTGGCAATGTCACTTTGCCTGTGTACTTTTTCAGGGCTAAGTCATATGAATTTCCGGACGTTTTACCCATTTCATCAAAGATTAAAACACAATCTCTATCTAAGTCACTGGGAAACTCATATACCTATAATTGTAAAAATTCAAAAATTTCTTCAAGTACATCGGATTCGAATTGTAAGTGTTCTACGTTTTTCTGCAATGTCCTGATCGCTGGTAAAGGAATTCCTACTTTCTTTGTTATACTTTCATAACCGCGATTATGGCAAGCAAATTTCCACCTGTACCCTTTTGCCAATGTTGCCCTAGACCACTTCGATACTTTCTTACACTTTCCTTACAGTATATTAATTTGATTATTAAATATTTGACCAATCTTTTTTCTTCAAGATATGATATTCTTTTTGCAGTGTTTTTATTTCCCTTTCCATGTTACATATTTCTTTCTTCATATCTTGCATTTTGAGCATTAACTTTGCACATTTATTTTTATATGCAAGACGTATCTTTTCACTTTTCCGTAAAATTTCTTTCAATTGCCGTAGTTTACCTTCCAGATTGTGTCCCCGACTTTTCCTCAATTGTTTTAGTAGATATTCTTCTGTCCCATCTTCTACATTCGTTTTCTTCAAAAAGCATTGACTCAGTATTCTGTATGGCTGCAACACATATTAAAATTAAAATAAGAATACGAATGTGTTTCTAAATTATACAACAATAAATATCTTCGAAGTATATAGAAATAATATAATAATCTGTTTTTGCATACTTTTTCCATCTGTAATTTTTCTTGGCTAGTGTATCGTCGGAGTTAATATAACGTGTTTCCATACTGCTGTGTTCTTCATTTTGCCTCGTAAGTTTCAAGGTAACATCTTGGTTGAAGGCCACTATGGGTTGAAGAATATTTGGGATATCATTCCTCTAACTTTTTCTTTTTATCCTCTCTCACTTTTTCCCACATTTCATCAGAAAAATGAACCTAACTTAAGAAATTAAAAAAAACGTGAAATTCAAACGTGTCATTCAAACTTGACATTTTCGAATCGATGGATATACTTGGGGAAAAAATACTCACTCCACACAATACTGCACATTTCCCGGGTTCCCAGCCTGGCTTGTTGACAAACTATCCATTTCCTTCTTCTTTCAACATCTTTTGGAAAGCGACAAACCGCAGATTGGCCAGAAAAATTCTTGCAGCACCTAATTGCGCACTTCGGCATTCTGAATATCACGCACAAAAAAAATACTTGGAAATGAAACTTTGCAGATAGTAAATGCGCCAATGCTCGACACTATGCATTAGAAAGCAAAAAAGAGTAAACTTCCTTTACGTAAAATATTATTCACAATAGTTGCTATGTATTTCATACTGTTGCTAAGCACGTAGAGTCAACACGTTGTGTGAGCAAATATGCGAGTTCTATGGATCTGAAGTCTAGGTGGCGTTGCCTCAGAACATTGAAATTGGCGCGAAAACAGGCACAAAATGGCGGCACCAATCAGAAGTGTCAACAGGTCAGCAGCCACTTGGGCGTTACTCTACTTATAGGTACTCTAGCGGAACAGATATGCGCGCGCTCCAGCGGGAACGGCGCATTCGTCTTTAAGACCTTACTATGGAGGTCGAAACGTCGCTCTTCCACAAATGACGCTGCAACAACCGGGAAGTCAAGATACCATTACATCCTTATTGAAAGCTTTAATGAATAATGCTTAGTTATAACAACAAACATTCGGGAATAGCGATGAGAATCAGCCACGTAAATGTCGCCCGTGAGTTTCGCGGCCGTCAATCTTCGTCTCAGGAAGCGAACTGAACAAGAACAATCATCATGATCAATTAATAAACTTTTGAATCCCATAATATATTAAAATTGATCAGCAATTTCAAAGTGAATTAAGAGAGAGATTAATGTATAAAAATGTATTTAATCAGAATCAGTGGAGAAATATTTAAGCAATAATGAGGATGATTTTTATGTATTCTAGGGGACTAAAATGTGTTTCCAGGGAATAATTTATGTTGTAAAGGTAATTTATTAATGTATTCAGGGAACGATGCGTGTTATAAGGAAGTGTGATTTATTTTCAGACTGCTCAATTGATTTTGGGATAGTGTTTGGTTTTGTTGGATTGTCCATGCATCCTGAAAGGAGTTTTACTGCACTTAAACGGGATTTTAATCATTGTAATATTTTAGGGAAACTAATATAGATTCATGTGAGGAATGGGAGAGACCTTGCGATGCCTTGTGAGTAAAATGAAGAGCTAATGTCTGTTTATTTCTTTGAATAAATGACAATTATTTGTTGACACTGCATTTATAGCTTCTAGACTGCACAAAATCAATTTAGAATAGACAGAAGAGGGTGGCGATAGTCCCAAGGGCGAAGCTCGGGAGGAAATGCGAGAGTCCAAAAGTAGAGAACGGTTCGTGGCCGTGGCGGGAAGAACAGGATGAAGGAGCAAGAAGCTCGGGTGCTTAAGGACAGAGTATAGAGAAGTTGAGGTGATCATTGCGTTGAATGTTAACTGTTTTGAAAGTGGAATCTTTCCTTGATGTTTTTTAGATTCTAAAACAAAAAATTTGTGAGGACTGAACTGGTTCCTGAGGAGGTTCAGATCCTATAAGATTTCGAGATCCGATAAGATTTCACTCGTTCAAGTTGGGCTGGATTTAAGTGGTGAAATGGTACAGAGGGTGATATTAAATGTGAAGAGAATATACTAACTGGAAGTGGTATACTAGCCTACGTCAATGGCTGTTGAAGCCGGAGCAGTTGCTTCTAGTAGCTGGATGAAGAAACGAAGCCGGTGAGGTCAGCGACCAAGCAGACATATAAAATGGGCCATGAACAAATCTCCAAATGGGGAACTGATAAGATAAAAATGAGAGGTTCAGGACATTAAGGTCGGCGTGACTTTGATGATGTATCAGTTAACGAGATCAAACTAAAATGAATAATAATTTCTTAGCATTGGGAATTAAATCAGCACATGTGAACGAATATTAAGAACTATATGTGTTTGACCACATTCTATTTACCTTCCAGTGATTCTGAATGAGTAGTAAAATTTAAGTGATAATTCCTAATGCGATTTTTTTATTTTTGAGGTAGCAGTGAAAAGAGTAATCTTAACTGTATGTTAACATTGGTCTATGGTCTTAGGTTTATAACATTTGAATTTCTCAGATGATTCCAAAAAGTATAGTTGAAGTAATACTTGATAACGTGTTTGTTGAATTTTGGATCGGACTGGGTCACATCCCCCTTCAGGTTTCACCGGATCAGGTCAGGTGGAGGTTGCGTACGGACTTGGGAGTCGAGGCGGGTGGTGCAGTGGATAGCACACCTACAATCAGAGCAGGTATCCCGGGTTCGAGTCCCGGTCCGTCGCAATTTTCACCTGGCTGTTGACGTTGCATCTCGAATGATTGTTTGTTTTTTCATATTTCATTGCCAATAAATAATTGTTTAGTTAAAACGAACCCATGACTGCTGCACTCAAGATCCTCCCCAGTATCATTTTTTGCTTTTGTAACCTTATTTAAAAGTAATTCGTATCGGGGTCGTATTCTAGCCTATTGCAATATATATGAGTCAGTATTTATAGTTTTTCCTACAAAACGTTGCTGGTGTCACCGATTAGGCTGTTACTTTGTAGAGTCAAATACTCCCCAAAATATGACGCTTTATCCAGTTTATAAAGCTGTAGACCTACAGGAACCGGAAATAAAGAGTTTTTAAAATAAAAAAGTGGTTCTGCCTTAAAAATGCGAAACGTCTTTCTTGAAAAAAAAAACATTTTCAATTTAGTGCCAAAACGTATCTTTTGGTGCAAATTGCATATGGCTTGCGTCAAAAGGTGCATGTGTTGATCTAATTCGCAATCTTTTATATCACGAGATAAATTAGTAGATAGCATTGACTATGAAAGAGAATGACACAAAATACTGGAATGCCGGCAGATCCGCTGGAATTATCAGACAAAGGGACGCCATATACATTAAGTAAAAGCATTCATACCGGAGAAGGGGAATGTGTACCTAAACCGGAAATGTACATTTAAGCATTATTACAATTCATGAGTAGGCATGGGAGCAACAATACCTACCTGCACACAACTCGAAGATACGATGACGAAAAATGTACTTGTAACAATCCCGATGACAAGACAACAGACCACACGCTTTACGACATGAATGATATGCTGCACATGATAGCACAAGGAAAGATTGGACTTCAAATAAGACAAATTTTTCGACCTTTCAAGAGTATGTCTCAAGAATAGAAAAGATACATTGCTAAAGTAGAAATGAGGTTAAGATATACATATATATCCGAGATGCGAGAAAAAATGGACAGAGGAGGAAAAATTAAAAAACTGCTAGATAGTATCTAACGTCGTAAGGTGGAAAAAGATGCCACGCAAATTCACGTAATTTCCTCAATTTCAGTTTCCAAATCTCACATCATCTATGATTCGATCATACATTTCACCTCTTAGAAAGTCAAAACATAACATTCTGATTTGCCCCGCCATCCCTCCCCCCAATTCACTTTTGCTTAGAATAAAAATTGTATTATTTCTGGTATCTCTAAAGACGGCATACCAAATGTGAATACTGGTACGTTTAAATATAACAAATTATTTGAAACATAACCACACATGTGCTTCAACCATCCAGTTAATCTGCACGGTAATATTTATCTCATTGGAACTAAAAAGGAACTTCAAATGCGAAAACTACATGTATGGTTCATTTAGACATTCTGCAAAAAAAAAAAAATACTGGGTGCAAGATAATTGAACAAATAATGATTGCAACCTTTTATGGTCGATGAAGATATTTCTGTTATATCGCGTTCATTGGCTATCTTGACGCACTTACATCCACCCCAACTGCAGGGGTTTGCTTACGGTAGATGTTTAGATGTATTTTTTACACGAAAGATCAGTCTCATGCATCAGTCTCATAGTGCATTTAATACGTGCATTTAATGACTAACATTTGACCTAGCCGTGGTCAAGGTTGTCTACTTTAGTTGTCTGGTTACAGTACACCACGCTTCCATACGTTGCCGTACTGTATATACTAGAACATTGGTGCGATGCAAATGAAATGTACTTTTAGTTCCTTGTCTATAAAGGCAGTGGAAGAAAAAGTGACGCAATGATTGGAAACAACATTGGCAAGTACATAAGAAAAAGACGCTACCTCACTGGACTACAAAAGATGGTACGTGAAGGAATAAAATAAGCCAAACAAAAGTGTTAGGGGACATGTGCAAATGTCACCAAGAATTAATTCGCTACAAGGTCGAATACTAAGAAGGAAGTGACGATAATCGAAGTAAATTGAAAAAAGATGTAGAAATTGAAGAGAAACCGTAAAGAACTAGGAAAAGCTATCCATATGATTGATGTAATGAAAAAAAACACGAAGAAAAAACTCATGGAGACGTCGCCAAAAGGGCTTGAAATAGAAACCAAAGATAAGAATTATGAATACAAAGAAAACGATGAAAATTTTCGTTAAAATTGAAAGAAATTGGAAGAGTCTACATCCAAAAAAGTGAACAGAAAGATTTGCCCAAAAAAATAAAATCAGCGAAAATTGGAGGGAAGTGCAATGGAGTATTGGACTGCAGGATTTTAAGGAGTTTATAGCACGAAGAAGAATTTACCAAAATCTCAGAAGATACAAGGTCATGGAAGATATTACACTGATACAATGTCATAGGTGTCCATACAGTCGTTCATCTTCCGTGAGTTAATCCACAAATGGCCTAAACAGATAATGGACATAACTGTCAGCATTAAATGTTTGGTGAAAGAATCGGGTTATGATGCGGAAACCAGACATTGCGCACCAAACAGCAATCTTGAAATTATGCGACGGCTGTTCTCTGTGAAGGGCAGTTCTCCTATTCATTAACAAAAGTCAATTCCGTGTCAGGATTACAATTCTTTTCGGGGCAGTATTATTTTGCCCAACCAGTACTGTTGCCGAACTAAGAGAAGGCAAAGTAGAAGTGATGTTGCCCAATAAAGAAACTTACCAATAGAGAGAATCAACCAACAAAGAATCACCAATCTGGGTTCCAAAGGAATAGGCGTAAAGAAAATGTTATCCACATGATGAAAAAATATATTAACAGAAGGAGTAGTAAAAATACGGCGGTGCTTCTCCTAGACATCTGCGGTAGTCATCGATGATGCATCCTGATACTGAGAAGTTTAGAAAAGACTGGCCTCAAAAATGTTAAAATTGAGAGGAGAGAATTAGTAAAACAAAACAAGGAAGGCTATTCTCAGGGGTTTAGAACGAGCCCGACCAAATTGAAACTAATTAATAAATATGTTATTGGAAGATTTGGCACAAGGTAGAATATTTATTTATTTGCGGATGATTTAAGTTAAATAATTTATGAAAATAGTAGGAAAGAAATTAGAAGAAACTAAAGACTTGACATTTTAGTCAATGCGGAGACATGGGTTTGGAAATACCACACAAAACAAATGGATTCCGGTTCGGGAATGTAGGATAAAACAGAGAAAACCTTACTTTAAAGCTGAATTAATACTATTAACAATTAAAAGATGTCAAATACATTTAGGAGTTTTAATACGTAATTGATTAAATTAGGTTTAACACATACAATATATAACTGATAATGTAAGGAAGTTATACAATTGTTTGAGTCGAATTGGTTGCAATTAACACAACTTAAAGAGTAAATTCAATTGTACAAAGGTGCTACAAGATCAGTGAAAGGAAATTACAGAGTGCGGAGTCTAGGAATTTAGTAGTTGCTTCCAGATTACGTCAACAGATGCTGAAAAGGTAAATTAGGAGTTATTTTATTTTATCTGTGATTATGTCACTAAATGCACATACAAATTGAATATGAAGAGAAAAATAACAGTAAATAAAAAATAATGACAATAAAACAGTCGGTCAATACAACGAAGATGGGGCAAGGTTAAGAACACTACAGATTAGAAGCACACCAAACATGGTGAAAGAGTGAAAGAGTGAAAGAGTGAAAGAGTGAAAGAGTGAAAGAGTGAAAGAGTGAAAGAGTGAAAGAGTGAAAGAGTGAAAGAGTGAAAGAGTGAAAGAGTGAAAGAGTGAAAGAGTGAAAGAGTGAAAGAGTGAAAGAGTGAAAGAGTGAAAGAGTGAAAGAGTGAAAGAGTGAAAGAGTGAAAGAGTG
Organism: Laupala kohalensis; assembly: GCA_002313205.1. Taxonomy (NCBI): domain Eukaryota; kingdom Metazoa; phylum Arthropoda; class Insecta; order Orthoptera; family Trigonidiidae; genus Laupala; species Laupala kohalensis. The sequence goes on along the minus strand of NNCF01125980.1, from coordinate 569,671 downwards.
AAAGAGTGAAAGAGTGAAAGAGTGAAAGAGTGAAAGAGTGAAAGAGTGAAAGAGTGAAAGAGTGAAAGAGTGAAAGAGTCAATGCATGCTTACATTCGAAATGTAAAATTTAGAAGCTAACCAAAAATGGTTCAAACCAATTTGGGATGTGTTTGAGTTTCTAGTACGATATGGTGTTTTTAAAGTATTACGTTGGATAGGGCAAATCTCGGTGTGAGTTACAGGAATTTTAGAGTTGAGCTGATTTTAGGATTCATGTTCTAATAGTACATGAATAATTGAAGTTGTGTTTTAAAAAAACTCTTTGAGTACTTCAGACTGCACAATAAGTCACATTACATTTGATCAGGTGTGTAAACCGATGTACTCTGTAAATATTTTTAACTTTTCGAATGGAAATACTTTAAAACAAATTTACTATCTATAGCTATTAATGATAGAAATTGTTATGGTATAAAATAAAAAAGAATGACTTTTAAGCATCTTAGTGCATCACACCAAAACCAGAAAGCGGTCTTCGATAGTTCAATATGATCTTCAATCAATGATATGTGGCTCTTTAAAAATACGAATTCTCGTTCTTTGATATTAAGAAAGTCCTTCTTAAATATTTTCGGCTATTAAACAAACAAAACTTAAGAAGATTGGGAATTGGAATTTCTTAAAATTGTACATTAAAACTTAACTTGAACAAATGTCACCGAGCATTTGTACATTTTATACAATATGATGAATTCTTTACTATCCAAAAACTACCAATAGTCCAGTCAATGAAGGTCTAAAAACATAGATTTCGGGAAAAAATTAACGTAAAGCCGAATTTTTACTAATAGACCACTTCCCAAGGATCATTTTCACAAAAGTCTCTAAGAATCCCTCTGGAACTTAACCCCCGAGCCAGAAAGTTGTATAATGTGAACATTTACGGAAAATTCATTTTCTCTGTTACTAAAGGTCGGATCGAGTTCAAATAATTTTTGTTTCATTTATTATTACATAGGTTACAATATTAGGTATCTTCATATTTGCTGTAAAACGAATAGTTTTCCATAAATTATAGAATTTTCACATTGACATTTATGGTTCTTGTACAATATATTTAATATTTGAAAATTTATGGAGAAAATTTTCGTGTAAACGTTATAGTTCAAGGCTTTTTGAATATGTTGATACCAATTTTTAAGTATTTATGTGAGATACTAATGCTCGGGAGAGGGATGTAAGCTAGAAATGTACCATGCGTCATGGCCGTCTAGTCACCACGTACACAATCATAGTGCGTGGGGGAACTGAAAATATGTGGTATATTGTGATAGAAGTTTTTCCTTTGGTACAAGAAGTCTTTGGACAAATTTAAGCGTTTTGAACGCAGGAAACTCGAAATTTTTGTCTTGATCACCCCCTTAGTAATACTAAGAAACCCCCCAGGGGACTTACATCTAGTAAGTACGTGTTTTGCGAACACGGGGCCCCGAGCTGAGTCTGGCATTACTTCCACTTGTGCCATGCTCCTTCCTTTCTCTTTTCTGACCTCCCTTGGTCACCTCTTGTTCTTTTCGATCCCGACGCTATTAGGGCTAGGGTATCATTCATTTTCCTCTTTCATCTTTTTTTTTTTTATTAATGTTTTTAGTAAAGTCGTTTTAGTAAACTAAGAAAATTTTGGAAAACGGGGGGCAGGCTACAAACTACAGGGGAGATCTTGGAGTCGTTTCCGTACGATTTTCGTACGCCACGAACGAATCTGAAGTCAGAATTACATTTGAATATGAACTTTAACACTTTTTGAACAGCTTTGTTCTATTGTTTGTAAATCTGATTTTATCACCCGCTATAGTGGAAAAGACGATACTTAGTCACGAGGGACATCGAAAAATAGCAATTTCAAAGCGCGTATGAATGAGAAAAAAAACCTTGAATGGATTCCATTGAACAGGCATGAACAATTTAAAACAAGGCTTTACAGTTTCGAAACATGCTGTGTAAGGAATGGTTTCAGAATAAAGTAAGGTCACTAAAATTAAATATAAAGTAAAAGATAAATTTAGGATGTATTTTATACAATAACATTGTAAAATGTGATTAATTAATAAGTTATAGTTTTCCATGGCTCCTTCCAAATTTCCTGTTTCATTAGTTTCCATCCTCCGAGACCAAGTGTGGATATGTGAAAGGAAACAAAAGCAGACACCAAGAAAACATGTTTTACCATTAATTTTTCTTGAATTGAATTGGAATTCAAGTCCTACATGCTTGCATATGTTACACTTAAGTACGCTCTCTTTAAGTGTGCAATTTCCGTGGCAACCGGTCCAACGAGGGAAACAGTGCACTCCAATCTTGCGGCACAAATATCTCCTTGTATTGCACGGTGTTCTGCAGCTTCATTTGGTGACTATCTCGTGTCAATCTTCCCAGACCCACGACAAATCTCTCAAGTCTAGAGACCAGGATCCGTCTGGAGTTTTCTTCCGTCACAATTGTGTGTTGAGGGCACATTGGAGTAAAAAGTGTTGCCCATGGTGTCCCATATTTCACCTGCCTCATACGCTTTCCCCAGTTTGTGTTTACGAAGTACAGCCTCAGTGGGTGCAGCTTATGCTGCTGTTCAAATGTCAATAAACTGCCCAGAGGCAACAGGGCCTGCGACACATTCCCTATCCACAAGGTATCCACAATTCAAGCAAGCCCTTTCTTTTAAGGGTGAAATAATGGGAAGTCGCCAATGACTTAATACATAAACGTGACTGTCAGACATCTTGAAGGTCTTAGAGGAACATCATCTTGCTTACATCCCTCTCCCCAGCGTTAGTATCTCACATAAATACTTAAAAATTGGTATCAACATATTCAAAAAACCTTGAGCTATAACGTTTACACGAAGATTTTTTCTATATATTTTCACATATAGAATATATTTTACAAAAATCATAAATGTCAATGTGAAAAATCATTTTCTTCACATTTTCTATAATTGATGGAAAACTATTGGTTTTACCGCAAATATGAACATAATTAATATTGTAGCCTATGTAATAATAAATAAAACAAAAAAATATTTGAACTCGATCCGACCTTTAGTAACAGAGATAATGAATTTTCCGTAAATGTTCACATTTTACAACTTTGAGGGGGGGAGGGGGTAAGCTCCAAGGGAATTCTTAGAGACTTTTGTGAAAACGACCCTTGGGAAGTGGTCTATCAATAGGGAAAAATTTGGCTTTATGTCAATTTTTTCCTGTTCAAAACCTTTATTGACTGGGCTTCAAGTTGTCTGTTTTAATACATTTAAATGTTATTTAAAGAAATACTTTTATTATGAGCATAGACTTTCTGTATTTCACCAACATTTGTCCAGTGATAATATAAAGGAAAACACTGAATGAAAAGATGTAAAAATGCATTTCCCCGTGGTTATGTATCAAGATCGTACACTCAATTCCAAAACAATCAAAGATGGTAGGGTGTTATTCGGACAACGGTTCTCTTTATCATTATCATGCAAATGGATGTGAGATATTTTTAAAGGAAAAGACAAAGCACAAACAAAAATGCTACACAAGCCTGCATAACCAAAGAAATTATAAAAATGAAAGAAATATAAACAATAAATTTATTTTCAAAAGGAACTGCAAGGGACAATTAATACATACTGACAATTATTTGCAAAACAAATTAACAAACTCATCTACATTACTGACCTTCCTTTGGTCCTTTTAAGACAGCAGTAAGAAGTACGAATTACGTCATTAACCAAGTTAAGGTATGTCATCACAAAAAAAAATTATATTCCATTTATAATTTCAATAAAATGGAAGTATGACTACTCACTTGGCAAATTAGAGTAACAATCACAACGGAAAATTCTACATTTAATACGGATAATATAGCTTAAAAGGGTCCAGCAGGATAAGTTAGTAAAAAAAATTCTCACACTGATTTTCATGTGACATGGACCATTTAATTTATGTCTTTCTGTCGAAAATTTGAACTAAAAAAGGTGCACCCCAGTGCCACTGATGCCAAAATATTTGTTCTTAATAACTACTTGGCTCCATTTCAAGCTAGCCTCTGGGAGTTAAAAGCAATTTAAAGATCTATTCATGTATTTCTTGCCTAAATCAAAAAAATCTTTTGCACTGTTTTTAAATTGTTAATCATGATTTCTTATCACCAAAATAGGTAGATTCTTACCTTTCCAGTCAAAGAACTATTGATGCACTCTCATATGACATATCTTTTTAATCCAGTAGGCCAATGTACTGAATTTAAAAAAATAAGTTTTTGACACTTTTTCGATATTTTGATAAATGGTGTGCAGTATTCATGTGTGTAGCTCTTAAAGATTGCAACATATTAGGGAATAGTAACTATCTAACAATTGATGCATGTAAATGGAAAAGGTTGTAAGTGCCAAAGCCGTATTTTACAGGAGACGCAAAAAACTGATTAAACGCCAACATTGATTATGGAAAATGAAGTGAAAATCATCATAGATTTCTTATTTCATGATGTAAATAATGGCGCCTTAAAAATTAAATTGCATTCAAATTTAAGGTGTTTTGTCGAAACCCTTCACCAAATAATAAAAATAAGGAAAATGTTCCAAGTGCCAAATGTGATTCCCCAAAATGCTCCAAGTGTCACGAATAGTACTCAAAAATTCTATGTGCCACGCATTACGGCAAACTATAGTATGAATAAATCATATAGATTGTCCCGACTGATATTGCATAATACACAATACACTACAAACCTACAAGTATGAGGAAAAGGCATAACGATATAAAATAAAAATTTGAAGGAATATCATCTGTTTACAATAGTTTCATATTCATCATGAACAAAATTTATCTAAACAAATATTTTTATCATTTAAAAATATTTTAGGCTAGGCTAATACAAGAAAAAAGTATAGTTGAGGTGAATTAACGCTCATTTCCCACTAAAACATTTGTAAATAAAACACTCGCTCCAAACTACAGCAAACACTACTGCTAAATGGCAGTGACAGTAAGACGCTCAGCACTTAGAACGGTACACATATTATCCCCGAGATGATTAAGACGCTAACGTCATCTTTCGACAGTCATAGCAATTAAACTATCAACAAAGGCACTTGGAGCTATTACCACAGAATTGACGAAGTAGAGAAGAACACTTTTTCGAGAAAAAAAGCTTTTAGAACCTCTTCCATTACGTGCCTCAATTATTCATTCCCTTATTCGTTCTTGTAGACATCGACAGTTGTTGCAACAAGGTGACATCGCATGCACACTTTAGAAAATACATATTCCATATATACGAAAAATATTCCATTCGGAGTAAAAAATTTAAAAAACAAAATGTTCTTTGTAATATTCGAGTCAAACTAGCATTCTTGTATTTTTCATAGAATTAATATTTTAGTTGCACACAACAGTTAAAAGCCAATCTTATCACTGCTGCATGAGAGACGGGTTGCCGGTCACACTCAATGAACCAATTTGTACTGAAATTCATGTTCACGATGTAAAAGGGCTTTTTCTCCAACTTATCTCGCTAGACCATTTCATGAGTATGTCGAAATCGAAATAAGCTGAAATTGTGCAAACACAATGTAATTAACGTAACTCTAATCAGAGGAATTAAATATCTTTGAGTTCTGAAATGGATTGTATGTACGAGTTTTAGAAGTAGATATGAGTTTGAAATATATTCGAAAACTATGTGGTAAAATGGCATGTGACAAAGAAGCTTTTATCAAGCTATTCTAAAGAGTATGGATTTCATTTTGTCATCTTATCCTCTGCCGTTGGAGACAGAGTTGATGACAAGAAAAGTCAGAAATATGCCGAAACAGATTGTGTCTGTTCATGCTAACTTTATACCAATGAGAAATGTTTTGAAAATGATATTTAGTTTAACTAGAGTGTTTCCTAAAAAGTAAATTATAAATGGTCGTAATTAGTAAAATTAATGTTTTTTAAAGTTTAGAGTCATATTACATCACTTTTATGTGACGATATAATAAATTTTGTGCGGGGTCAGCTGAGTAAGGAAAAAGTACGGAATTATTTTCTACAAAAAGCTGTATATTCTCAATTTCTGTACTTCGACGATTCTGAAATATGCAACCCACTAAGTTCATAAACTGGCATACACTGAATGGGAGCTGCTTACTACCCAATTGCATGCTTCCCCCAAGAGGTAAATTCTCTTTTGGAAAACAGTTTTTTGTACCCTTTTTTACTCATCTGATCGGAGTGAGTTTCGGAATTGTCGTTTTTCACAGAGTAACAGATGAACTGAACTTTCTTCAAAATGAAGGGATCGAGGCTAATAGTGATAAGGGAGCGCAACGGACATACTTTGCTCCTGTCTTGTCCTGGGTGACATTCTGGGACTCAATTCTTCTATGGGATTTGTCGAATAATTCAAGGCTCATTGTTGTAGTCGGCTCTGCACAGATTCTCGTGAGGAAGCACGGTCTGGTTTCAATTTAAAAAATGCGCTTTGACAGTTACAAAGCAGACGTTTTATCAGATATGCACCTTAGAGGAATAAAAAAAAAGTCAGTTTTGAATGATGCTCTATGCATAAAAAATGGACGAAATGAAAAAAATTCACAGGAATTTCCATGAAAACATCAGAGCAGCACGTAGAAATGCGTAATTTGTGATAATGAGGAAGTAGATAAACTAATCACTGCAAACCAAAGAAACTAATTGCCACAAGTCTCGTGAGATTGTTTAACAAGGATTTTCAAAAATTATTGGCAACACCTCCCGTTCTGTTAAATTTAAACGTGACAGTTTTAAGCTTATCAGCTGTTAATAGACGTTTAAATGACGGGGTTATCATAACTATTGATTCACAAGTATTATTTCAAAGAATGTGTAGCCAAAAAATCTGGCGAGGAGATTCAAGAATTTCTGGGATATGAGCTTACTTCAAATTCCGCAGTTTGACAATAATACAATGCGTGAAGGTAAAAAGTTCTCTCTTTTTAAAGCTAATCTGCCAATTGAGGGTGACACTAAAGCTGGAAACAGCATTAATAAAGAAGGCAGAGGTTATCATCTTGACAGATGTGGCCAGGATGTGGCATTAAAATGGATCTTTTGGTATGATTGCCACCACTACTCCCGTGTATGTTAAAAACCTTTATGGTAATATTGCAATCGTTATTTTTCACTAATATCCTACTAATGTAGAGAAAAAAGAACTAGAGAGCTGAAAGATTGCTATCAAACATAATGCAGAAGTAAATTTCGAAGAATTCATGACTACGACAATTTCCCAAGAAACAATTTTATCCAACGAAAAAATAAGAAACTTTTGATTGCCATGCTACACTTGAAACTAATTTGTCGGTAATACATGTCGTGAAGATGCAGTTACACTAATTGCTAACACAACAATCTCTATGTCTACATCTTACAATTATGTTTTCACTGGTGAGTCATCTTCCAAATGTTTATTTTCGGAAACCTGGAAATGGAGTTGATACTCTTCTAGCAGCTAGCAGTATGGAAATACAGTTGCTGAAAATATGTTATTTTTACATACATTCAGTGGGTGCAATAGCACATCAGGGTTGTTTAACAGAGAAAAAATAAAGTTTTCCAAGAACATGACTGATTATGTGTTACTGCATCAAGTTAAACAGGTTTTCAAGGATGAAAATGCAAATCGTGAAGAGGTGGGGAAAATTTGTGACATCAGTTTACAGCAGTTCCACAGATAACCTCACTTTAGACAGTCTCGGTTATTAACAATTCACGAAAATACACAGCCAAAATGACATTCAATTTAGCTTCATTACCTCATACGAGCGTTATTGCATAACTTCATTCTCTCAGAACCTACCACAAAGTTCAATTATAACATTTTAAAAAATCACTAGAATGGGGATGGGATCACAGTAAAATTAGACTTATTCCTATGAGAGCCACAAAGGACCGTGCTCCTGCAAATATTAAAAACTGTGTCATGTATTTTTTTAAAGAGGTATGGTCGATCTTGTGGATGTAGAAAGACGGGGTTGAAGTGCTCTCTATTTCGCTTTTGCAGAGGAGTTTCATGTCACAATGCCACAAGTTTTAACTGACTCAAGGACGAATATGAAGAAAAATCTTTTGTCGATTAGTTTCTGTCAATAAAAATAAAGAAATAAAGAGCAAGCCGAAGACGACGACACGCTTCCTTCTTTTAGTTTTTAGGTGCTATTTTTTTTTCTTTTAATCTACCAACATGTTCTTCTCAACTTTTGCGAGTGTGGTAATGAAGCATCTGATTCATTGGATTGTACTGTACGTCACTGCGAAAAGCAGCAAGTGCATTCAATCTTATGGAGTCTGCAAAGAAATATCATTCAGATAACACCAAGACCTTGTTCTCCATAACCATGCATTTTTCTATTCTCATGCTTCACGCTGGGTTTCGTAGTGATTTCAAAGTGAACGAAATGCAAGAAACATGAAGCTTCAGCATATTGTGACTGAAAAATTCAGCATATTCAAGCATATAAGGAGTAGCTCCTGGAATATCCTGCAAGTAAGTTCGTAGCTAAATGCAATTTATGAAAGAAAGTGATTGATTTGGGGAGCATAAATGAGGCAACTCTCAAAGCTCATATGATAGAATACTATTTAGTCTATCACGGCTGCTATAGATTTTGCATGTAAAGTCGATTTCATTAGAGATAATTTTTACAAGTAAATAAAAAATATTTCAGTACGGACTTTGTTCTGGACTACTATCATAATTAAATTGAAATATTTAATATGACCTTGTGCGTAGACTATATTTATTGAAGTTCACGACATTTCAACAACTATTTACTGTCATCATCAGGTGATATACTACAATTACCTGATGACATTAAGCAGCACATGAAACATTCTGAACTTCAATAAAATATAGTCTATTTACAGGGTCGTACTAAATATTTCAATTATAAACAACTTTCAATAGCCTTCAAAGTAAGAAAAAGCTTTACATTTGCAAGTCAGGGATCAAAAGAAATCATCATTACTAAGAAGAGTTACTCTGGATAAATAATTACAATGGATTAACATACCTCAGAATAAAATTTTTAATTATTAAAAAAATATTTATGAATAATATGACAAAAACATAAAATTAAATACTCACTTTAAACTGTTAATTACACAAGTAAACTAGTAAGAGGAAATACTTTAATTGTAGTGTGAAATATGAAGATAAAAAGAAAATTTATCAGATTTTTTGATAATGTGGGATGCACTTCATTTCCCTAAAATCAATTAGTGTTTTGTACTTAGTGATGTTATATTGAATGAAAATTGGAGACGGGATCTACGATCCAACATGTCAGCAAGTCTCGATCTATGTCAGAAAGATTGTCATAATAAAGTAGCAACAATAAATGCCAACATTAATTTTCATCTTTATTTGCAAGGTTGAAATACTTTTATTTATTTTTCCAATTTTTGGAGCGTGCAATAACTGAGCCAGTGTCCGTTAAGTCTACGAGTCTCATACTGCTTTCTGCCAATCGCAATACTTTTTATTGAGTCTAAGATTGGAAAGAAATCTTGTCATAGCATATCCTCCTCAATCCTTAAGTGGTTTCAAACACCAAATGTAAATTATAGTGCAGCCATTAGGTTAAGTCACATCAATAATTCCGTTGTTATATCGAACAGCGTACAGAACTGTCTGAACGAGAATCACTGTTAATCTTAATCTGGAAACATCTTGCGACATCCATAACCACACAGTAGCTCCGTCGCACTCCTTGCTTGTTGACTTACCCGCCCCTGTGGGTTCCCGATGAAGATATCACAAGATCGATGTAGAAGCAATAACTACATGTATGGCTGTACAGTATATTACTATGTATTGTGGTAGTGGTGTACATATTTAGGTGTATAACAACTGGAATGTTTTTTCAGTGATATAAATGAAGCAGTACACTCAATACATTTAATTTAGTATAAATTACTTCAGACATTGTATCTCTCACATCTTTTCCTTTAAATGTTACAGAATAGAATACGTTATAATATAAAAGATATTACTAGAAAGGATAATAAATGGTTTCTTTTTCCCCACAATAAAATAATAAGACCATTTTAAATACATTTTTACATCTGGAAAGTTTTAAAAGAAAAAACTTACCTTCTTCCCCTCATCCACAATCAACGCAATGGCTTGCTGGCCCAATCCGCGATCATCTCTTTCAGGATTGGAAAGCCACCTATGAGCTTGCTCCAGTCGGCCAGAAACTGTATGCGCTGGCTGTTGTACTCCAGATTTCTCCATTCCAATTACAGCTCGCATTACAAGGCCTTGCAGATCAGTCAATTTCTCCTGGATCCCTCTCGATAAACACTCTGCCTATAAAAAAAAACACTTCAATAGACTTCCTTTGAAATAACGCATTATGATATTCGGAAAGCATAACACATTCTTTCAAAATGTACCTGAGGTGTAGTTCCCTTTCCATCCTGACGTAACTCACATAAGGCATCTGCCATTGTAGTGACATCACCACATAGTTTCTGGATAGCCTCGGCATCAGGAGGTAGAGACCGCTCGGCCAGTTTTTGGGCATGATGAAGAATTTGTCGAACAGATTTCTCTCCAACACCCCCTCTTAATGATAAGGGATCCTAATCACACAAAAAAAATAGTAAATGCCTCAAATTCAAGAACTTGACCCTCACTCTCCAACTTCTCGCCTTCTGAAAAAATTGCATCACCCTCATCCCAAAGTCAGGTAAAAACCATAGTGACTTCAATTATTGTCAACACATTGTAACAAAAATATATAATTAGCATATTCTGGTTTTGTTTCTTTAATTTTTCATTACTAGAGAGTGCGAAATCCTGCCGCCAGAAAGTTCTCCAGCACAAAGAGGAAACACAAAGGGTCTACCACATTCCATGTAGTAGAGATAAAATATACATCGGGCAACCCACAGCATTTCCGCTTAATGCTATTGTTTATTTTATTATTAAATAGCCTATATACTTCCAGTTCAGACCATCGTAAAATATTGGCGGTTTCTTTCAGGAGAAATCTCAATTCAAAAGTTAAAACAATCAAAAATTATGTGGTTAAAATAATGTAAACTTCTTAAAGTATTCATGTCCTAGTACATAATTTCTTGAGAAAAGATTTGATTCCAGTAGTTAAGTGAACGGACATAAGACTCCATACTGAACATGAATGAAAAGATATATCAGGTCAAAAGTTATATTAACGACCTGGTGAAACAACAGTTGAAATTGTTTCAACGATCAGCTGTTACCACTAATGTTGAAAATAAATTGTGAACCTGAAATAATAAAACGAATAAAGTTTAAGTTATTTAGAAGACGCTAAACATATATCTTGCAAAAATACAATTGTGGAAGTAACTTCAACACGGGGAGATACTAATTTCTTGCTTAAGAACAGTGATTACCAGTGTCGATACTGGAGTCAAAACCCATTTCAGTAAAATTATATGAAACAGCTTATTTTCCTCAATGGGGATACCAGCTTTGTAGATGGTGTATTATTTAAATTACCCTTTTCCCCACCTTCATCAAAAAACTAAATTATTGAAGAATACAATTGTATACAATAAGCATATCAAACATACTTGAGGAGACCTCTAAGCATAAAAGGTTCCACAGACCTTCATGAATCTCAGATTTGCTGAAATATTTTTTTTTTTTAACAAAAATTTAATACACTTTCACAAAGTGTCGTACATACAGGTAGGTTGATTTTTGTTTACAAAACACAAGTAAGGCACCATTGCATGAATTTTATAAAAATTATATCAATACAGTCTTTGGTAAAAAATAGAATTTTATATAAGTATGAATGTAAAAAAGTTAAATTACACTCTCTATTCACGAATTCAAGTTCACGATTTCTCAATATCAAAAGATAAATAAAAATATAACAGATTCAAACATGAAAATGAAGTGTCACATACCTCCAGCCAATCATACGCCGCACGAAGCTTACTTTCAATTGCATTTTGAGCTTTCCGCATCACAGTAATATTATCTGCATCCCATTCTTCTTCATCATATGTTGTCAACTGTAAGACTCGAATTATTTCGTTTATTTCATCTGTCATTCGTTGTGCCAAATAATTTCTATTTTCAGCAGCTTCTTCACCTCCCTTGCCACCTAAAAGTAGAAGTACTTCGTAAAAAAAACAATCACTAGTTAACACCTCACAAAACAATAATTAAAGTTAAGAAACTACATAAAACTAGAAAGATCACAAACAATAACAGTCGGGACAGGATTTCAGATCGAGAGTGTCAGTGAATCGGAATCCCTTGGATGTGGAAATTAGTAGGAACACACCAGTATATTCAGATCATTGTTCAAGTGGCACTCAGCCCATAATGGAATGAACGTTGATGAGTCCTAAAGCCCCACAAAAAAAATGGAATGATAAACAGGGTGGCCAGTATTTTTCTATAACTAACTTCCCTGACTTTTCCAGACTTTCCAGAGAATATTTTTAATTTTTCCCTGTCATTTTTGCAAATTAGTTTATAATACAACTTGTGAAACACATTATACTGTACTTGACAATAACTATAATAGGAAAACTAATGACTAAATGTAACAAATTTCAAAATGAGTAAAATATTTTTCATTTATAAAATTTTTATAAATTTTATAATTACATTTTTAATTATTAATGTGCGTTTTATTTAGTAATTAGTAATTATTATTTAGTAATTAATGTTATACAAAAATTGAATATACATTTTGAAATCACCATTCTTTAATAAAATAAATTTTATCATGAACATAAAGTAATTGGTAAAACATTCTAATAAAATAAATAATAAGATGCTCCAATTATTAAGGTAATGTTCACAATCGCTTATAATCCCAGGCTTGTTCCAATTAATTTACTAAGTTTTATTTTTAAGAGAGATTTTGACGGAAAGATCCGCTTTGAGTATCCCTGAAACCGAAAAGTGTTTTTTGACTTGACGTTTTTCCTCCTCTGCGTCCGTCTGAGCGCAGCTATTCTGGCTAAACGATTGGATCAACTTCATTCATTTTTCGTATTGAGTTGGTATTAGCTTGTTCACAATAAGAGTAGAAGCTGCTTGTTAGCAGTGCATATGCTATGGAATTTCGTTCACCATAATATAATGAGTACTTCAATTCAATATTAAGAGCAAACTACATTTTGGAAATTCCTGAAAAAACGCTCCAATTTTTTTTCTAATTTTCTGTACAGAAAGTGTAATTAGCGTATATTCCATTCGCATAAACGGCATTTCGCTTGAAAGTTTGATATCGACGTAGGAAAATGTCTCTCAGTCGCACGCACAACCAAATTGATTTACCCTTTCAAGAATCTTAATATTAATCAGAATACCTAGCAGAGGGAGAATACGACTTTTGTAAATTAAAATGGAAGATACTGACTAGTAATTATCAAATTGATAGAAGAACGTAAAATCCACTCCAGATAAGAAATTGCATGATGTGAGCATTCAATGAAATAATGTAAACTGTCATGAAATATAAATTTAATTAATTGAAATCGGAATGATAGCTCCAGAAAAAGATCCAGAGTTCGAAGACAAGCCGTACGAAGGGCAATGGGGGTGGTGCGAGTCTCCGCACGAATGACGCACCCTAAGGGCGCCTCTGCTTCAGCCAGCTAAGTGAGAGGGCATCGTTCTTGGAAATATGAATGTAGCGGGGTGAAAGTTGTTCCCAAACAGAAATGGGTCGGTACGAGGAAGAGCGCACCACAACTAGTAGCGTTTATTTTAGAGAGTATGCCTGGAATTAATTAGGAATCGCGTGGTCGAGGTCTTTCGGTCGAGGCGTGAGAACTGCGGCGGCAAAGCTCAAATAGAGACGAATAAGCGTTGCCGCCCGCGAACAAACGTGACTCGAAGGAAGTACTGGCAAATTCAACTAGGGTGAGAGTCTGAGGGTGCAGTTTCTGGGTGGCGCACTATTTTGGAAAATCAAGATAATAAAATTGTGAAAATTGAAGAGCGTGAAATTCAAAGCGGTAGGCGGCACGCGGCACAGACTCAGAGACTGCAAAATACCATTCTCAAAAGAAGACGCTTCCCAAAGATGGGATTGTCTCGAGGGAAATGTGTGTGAGTTCAGAAGCTTCCCAATAAAGAATTTCTCTTGGCCATCTGCAAAAAAATTGTTACAAAGGGAATGCCGCGTGGGAACGGGACAATAAAACTGAGTGAGAATTTTCTAGAAGATATGGGTTTCATGTTTTTCGGCGTGGCGTCTTAGTAACGAAATTTGCTGTTCAAAATAAGACAACGTGATTCGACTAAAAGTTGAACTACGTCACAAACTGGGGACCAATTGCAAAGACTCAGAGGGAGTGTGTGACCTAGTGTCATTGGCTCCTGAGATCACGTGGGTGAGACGGGGCATCGACGAGTTTCCAAATTTTTAAATAAGAGAAGGGATTTGCCCTGTAAAACAGGGTGCGCGAAAGCGCAAAGGATCAGATCAGATTATTATATCAGATATCAGCATAGAGTTTTGAGCAGTGAGAGATTCATTCAGAGAATCCGTCAGAGATCAAGATACGCGACACTTTTTCAGAGACTTTGTATTTTAATGAATGATGAAATTCATTCATTTTAATTAGTCAGAGGGTCAGCTTTATCTTACGATGATGCGTCGAGTGAACTCTGACTTCTTTCGGAACTTTCCGGAATTTTTGAATACATGGAAGATTACTTTCATTTTCAATGTATTGGCATAAAGTATTCGGTCGTGCCGCGGAGTGGAAAGATTTTAATCTATTAATTCCGTTCAAAGGCTATTAGTCGGCGAATACCTTTCGAAAATCTTTTTCACAAAGAAGTGACTGGTAGCAGCAATGAATGGGGCTAGGAGGCAATGCTGAGTCCGTTCAGCAAGGTGACGCAGCCGGTAGATACCACCGGGAAGTCCTCAGGTCATCGAACCTAACTCATGCTCGAAGGCGACTCCGCAGTTTGGTCCGAGGCAGCATACTGGTCAACAATGGTCGTGTACTAAGGTAACTGTACAAAACTGGTAACTTCCAGCATATGGTGTGGCAAACAGTGTGTCTTTGGACAAATATACAGCGAGTGCTTCAATTACGACGGACTATCAAGAAACGTCCGAACTGTCTCCTCTTATTACGAGGAACTCATTAGCCTTGCTCATGGGCACGAACCCCGCCCAATGTTTAATTTCCTGTAGTGGTAGTATTATTTATCACCCTACTCAGATTTATCGAGAAAATTAGATTGCTACATCACAAGGTGATAAAAGGTATTAACCACTACACTATTCTTTCCTCGGCATTTATTAATTATTAATTAAATTCATTTAGTTATGTTACAATACGTAACAGTGCAACACACTTTCTTTCCTTTCATCTCTTATTTGTGTTATTGACAGCGCCGGTGGAGCAATTGGCGTACACATTCAAAAATGCCAGGTATTTCACGTACACGTGCAGCAGCTATGGATATTCGAGAAATGAGAACCTCACCTTAGTCAAATGAAGTCGCATAAACAAGACTTTTAGATGCCCCCATAAAAAGTAATGTTTGCGCCTCACTTGCGCCCGTACTATGCAATACTATACAATAAATCATTGTTACAGTGACCTGTACCAACCCTTAAAGTTTGTACCACAAATGAGAGACATTCAGTATACAATTAATGTCTGTAAGACGTCTTTCAATAGTGTAATTTTAGACCTGCGAATTGTCAGCGGCACCCATTTCAAGAAACGAAATAGAAAACTACACTATAATTTTGTGCTATTTTTGTACGTTAGAAAAAAATTTATGCTCCCACAAATGACACCGAAAAAGTACCTCTTAATGGAAGCCGCTAACAACATAAAGCTAGCAGCATCCTCATTAAATATTGAGAAATGGATAAACATTATGAAAGCATAATTTTGTGGTAATAGTGTGTTGACAAATGGTAGAAGAAGCAACTCCCTACAACAATTACTTCTGTAGAAAAATGTTTTTTAAGTCAAAGGTAATATGGAATTAGTTACACATACATTCATAGTCTTTTAAATAACAGTTAACCACACCGCGAGATAACACATTAATGTTATATAGAATGAAAATGAAAGACGGGACCTTCAGCATTGCGCTCAGGGGCGCTAACAATACCTTATCCCGTTCGCTTCTCAACCCCGTCTACCATAGTCATCCAACGTGTACCATAATAGACGGGGTCGAGAAGCGAACGGAGGAGCGTAGTGGTAAGCGCGCCAGCGCTTTAACCACGAAGTTCCGAGTTTGAACCCAAGTTTTGTCCCCTATTTTCACTCAATATAAAATCATTAATCGCTACGTTCACTGCTAAAGTAAAAACATTACACATTCAATCTTCGACTATGATTTTAAGAATGTATTGTTTTAATATTGTGCCACATTGTTCTAACAAAAAGCACCACAAGTATCTCTTTATGGGTGCCACTCACAACACTTATAGCTCGTAGCACCTACATTGGATACTCAAATATTGCCCAAAGTTATTCATGCATAATTTTGGGCTGAGAATTGATACATAAACGGAGATTAAGACAAAAATTCCCCCAACAAAATAATAGCGATTATCAATTTTACAAATGTCACATATCATTAGTCCGTGGGCAGGAGTGGCGTTCTGATTGGTCGACGTCTGCCCCAACCGCCTCCTTAGCAAAGCATCCAATTCGTGCGAACGAAAAACGTGAACATTGGCACGAAGAGGTGGGGGAGGGGTCAAAGAGGCTGTGTTTTAATTGTTCCATTTGTACATTCTATTTCATAAATAAAAGTCACTTTCTGTCCAAAGCCTTCTTTTAAATTACAGAACTCCCGATTAAATCATCTGAATCTCCGTATATACGAGTATTAAGTAATATATGGACTTATCGATTGACTGTAGAGACATCAGAGAAAGAAGAGACATTTCAATAGTAAATAAAAGAATTCACACGTATTTTACTGTACCTTTCAATTACGTTTAATCTTCCTACCTATCATTTTAAATAGGGCATATCTCTGAAATTTTGAATCCTCTTTTCCCGTAACAAAAGAGTATGTCAAGTGCATGAACAAGAGGAGTTTGAAATTGACAAATTCAAACCTCAAAAACATAGTTTTCAGTTAACATTTTAAACACCGACAAATCGCACGTTCAACAAATAAATATTATATGGCTAAAGGGTTTATTGGCAAAATTAGGTACATGACTATATGACTAATAAGTCATAGGAGCAATGTTTTTAAGAAAGAGCAAAATTGTAAATGTAATTATTTTTGAGTGGCATGCTTTGTATGAAATTCTGGACAGATCTGATTTTAAGTTTCCTCTTAAATCTTAAATTCCAACAAATATCTCCCATCTCTCAAAATGGTGACAAAAATACAAAATAGAATACAATATCGACTAATGGCAAATTTAAATAAAAATATCAACCGCGAAACAGTTACATCTTACCCGAAGCAATAATATGTATGAAAATTTTCATGCTGCATATAAGGATCGGTGCCAGGGTTTTTACTTGATCTAAGCAACGAACCAAAATCTCTCGGTGCACTTGATGAGTAAGTTCCTTTTCTCTCCCTCCAACTTCTCGAGACACCTGAAGAAAGAATGAACAGAAATGTTAAGGAAATACAGAACTAAAGTTATGAATGGTCTAATATCAAATAATTGGAAGTGTTTATTTCTAATAAAAGCTCATTCACATCTTCTGCAGTATAATCTGACACATAGATACTTTTAAAAACAGTGGAGTAAGGGAGATTCTGACAGTACCAACCAATACTAGTTCTCACTACTGGTGCTAGGTAACAGTGGTTGAATGGTATCATGAGTAAGAAGGAAGATGACCCAATAATATATTTCGTGCAAGCCTTTTTTACTTTGGTGTTGCGGAAGCAGTGGCTGTATCGTTGTGGTGGTGTTTTATTTTTTGCGCTCGCCAAGAGTTATTTCTAACCGTCTATTCCTGTTGCGAGAGGTGACTAATTGATATATTTCCTGTTCTCTTATCCATATTCTCTAAGGATACACTAGTTGGTGAAACATTTCCTACACCTATAAACAATACACAAGACTAACGTTTATAACCTCGCACAGTTCGTATCAACACCGGAACATAATGAATTTGAAACAAAACGAAATCATTATATTTTATCTTTTCCCTGTGAAATGACAAGGAGTTAGTTAAAAATAAAGAGAGTGAATTGAAGAGACCATGAAAAAGGCGGCGAGTTTGTAATTTACAAATAACAACGCAAGGCAGACAGCTGAGGACTTTCATGTTTTGCGAAGCACGGAAGGAGATGAATCCCGAGCCATCAGACTTGGTGAGACTATTGAACCGATGTCTCTATTGGTAAATATTATTAAAATTGATAATGACATGGGGGAAAACGGTTAGTTTCTTATATGACCGATTCAGGTACTATATTCATGCTTTTCAAAGCGAATGTGTTTGCAGTACGCGTTTGACTTAGAAGCTTATTTAAAATGTATATCCGGACCCTGGCGGCCAATCCAGCGGTTGGGTACAACGTCGCATAATCAATAGCGTATTGAGTTATGCCAGTGAGGCGGCGCACCATCTTGCTGCCAAAGAAAGTTCTCTGGTTCAGCTTCTTCCAACTGAGGAAAGAGACATAGTTGTAGTAAATCAAGTTGCCAGCTCCCGTTGCTTCACAGAAAAAGAAAGGTCCATACTCTTTCCGCCGGGATATGGCACAAAAACATTCAATTTTGAGGAGTCTCGTTGCAACTGTACCACCTCGTGGGAATTTTCTGACTCCCAGATGCGCACATTATGAGTGTTCACATTTCCACTTCGGTGAAATGTCGATTCATCACTAAAGACGACTCGATCCAGAAAATCTTCGTCATGCAGCAACATTTCGCTTGCAAAGTTGGCACGTAAACCGTTGTCTGTAGTGTTTAGAGCTTGTAACAACTGCAGACGATAAGGATGTAGTTGTAAGAGTCTCCTTAAAACTCTCCACACATACGTCACTAGAATTGCTAATTCACGACTAGCCTTCCGAACTCATTTCTTGGGGCTACGCGTGAAAGACACTCTCACTCGTTCAACACGTTCGTCACTCTTGGTCATCTCGAACTCTTCCCTTTACAAAGACAGTCGGTGTCTTCAAACTTATGATACCATCTACGGATATTATTATCATTTGAAAGATTACAATGGAACTTAATACGGAACGCACGTTGCACTGTAACTACAGATTCGGTTATTGCAAACTGTAAAACAAAAAAGCTTTCTGTTCACTAGTCGCCATCTTCGCAAGTAGCGCATTCTAATGGATAACAGAGGAAACAGTGCATTTGCATGCGCACAGGTGTACCCAAAAAAACTATAAAGTTGCTCTTTCATTTGATGTATTATTTATAATTGTAAGTTAAATGTAATACAAACTACTAAGCCTTAAAACTCACGATATTCATTTTTAAAACGCTCAGTATTAACGAGTTCAAAGCATTCACAGAGAGCGTTCCCACAACTTACTTGTACATGTTTATCATCATTTTTCCTTCTCATATTTCGGCACGCACGACAAATCAAATGGTTTAAAGTGCATTCCAAAAGTTCTTTAAAACAAATTTCCAAATTCTGTATGAAAAGAGAACTGCAATATTGAAAACAAGAGCTAGGAGAAAGCTGACTATTATAAAGCTCTTGAAACAAGATCTTAGTTGACTTACCTAACACTGCGATCAAATTTTAACGCCGAATCTCTATAGCGTACCTCGAAAACTCTAATTTCAGGTATATCGGATACTATTACGATTTTCGTAACTGTGCAAGAAAGTCAAGGCTGGGTTTCAATAACCGAACAAGTTTAGGAGAAAAACCGTAGCCGTTCAATAGACAGGCATTTTGTACAGTATCGCACATCTGGGGGTTTCACGGTCCTAAGTACTCATGGCGTTGATACGTTAATATTGTAGTAGCATTTCCAAGAGGTGCTGGGAGTGAGCTAAGAGAAAGATGTCTGATAGAATGTAGGGTAGCTCATCCCGGAAAGACTGTTTAAAGGTGGACACACACTAAAATGAAAATACGAATTGCATGGAAGATCGTAGGTGACTGACGCTAGGTGCGTTTAGAAGCTGATTTCCCTCTCCATTCAACTTGCCTAGAGCGAGTTCTCTGGGGCGTACAGTTGCATTACAAAAAAATATATCTCATTACTTTTTATACAGACCTTGTATAAGATTTGTTTTACACTAGTTTTTATTTCTGATCAGAGTTCTGGCGGCTAATTAAAACTGAAGTGTATGATTACTAGTTTTGTTATGATGCTTATTCACAAGTAATCTGAACCCACTTAGTGTTATATATCGAAATGGAATTTTCATTCTTGGGGATGCGCGATACTCAGAATCAGTGGTTTACAAACTAAGTTTGTCGAACAAAAATATTTTAGAAGGCATCTGTGAATCTTTCGTGGACGCATGTGTGTGCAGTAAGTTAAGTACCATTCGAATTCTTAACAATATTATTATGTGTACCATTGGTATAAGTGAGTAAATATTTTATTCGTTCATTAAATTATGGTCTTCCTTTGAAAACAAAATGCACCAAACAGTCATTTTTGAAGATTTTATAATCTATCTTTACTTTTCTCTCGATGTAAGTGGCGTGATCCTTGAAATTCATAGCTGCATTATACTCTCAAAAAATTTTTGAAGACTGAAATATAAGTGGACGGACTGGCGTATGCAAGCTTGCAACCATATTTTTCCTCTTCCCACCATTTGCAAATGGCTGAATTTCTGCTATTTTCCACTGTCGTAAAAACTATTAATTTGTAAACGTGTTTATTTTGTGAATATTTCTAATATTTTGTTGATAAATTTGCGACAAGAATTTTGTATCATTTTATTAAGCAGTTTTGAACATTTTGAAATTGTATGCAGGCTGTCCGTATGTACCGCGTGTTAAATTTTTACTCTTAAATGGGGTATTTCCTCTTCAATAAACAGAATTGAATCCAATTTAGGAACAAAAATGAACAGAAAGGGACGAAGTTACCTAGCATGATAAGTATTGTTGGGACAAATAAAAAGAACAGAACCCTATTTTTTCTGTGTAACATGTTGTACAATTCTGAACCTAATCCTTGATTAGCTAGCAATCAACAAAAAAAGTCTGTTCTTCATATATACTTAATAACGATAAAAATTTCCTATTTATAGTGCATTATGATATTTAAATAATCGTAAGGAGAAATTATTCATGAACAGTAGTTCGGAAGATAGTTGGGTTTCCGAGTACAAATCAGAGACAAAGCACCAAAATGTCTAATGCGACACGGAGACATCCCCTCACCAAAAACAGGTCCTAGTGAGCAGATCGAAAGGCATAATTATGCTCATTGTCTGTATGTGCTTTCTACATGGAAGTGCTGAAAAGATTGGAGGGAAGAGTCAACCGAGTCAGGCTAAGCATTGCAGCCAATTGGAAACTGCATCATGACAGTGCACCAAGCCATTCCTGAACAACGTGTACCTGGCGCAGACCGGAAACTCAACTCTTTCCCAGCACCCCTACAAATCCCATGTAGTCCCTGTGGACTTTTTCCTGTTCCTCCTAATTATGAGAGAGAAGAGGCACCACCATGGGATCGTAAGTCAATGCGGCTTCGACGCACTACTTGGAAGGCTTTCCGGAAAGGGACTTCTAGGCCACATTCCATACGTGGAAAAATCATTGGCAGAAGTGTGTCGACGTCCAACGCTCCTAATTTGAAGAATTTTAATGGTTCGAAGCAACATGTTCAATATTCCCCCGCCCCCTGAATTTGGTGCCATTACTTCTGATACAAACCTTTTATACATCAATTCACACCCTCAAATGCAATACTTCAATAAAAATATAATAACTCAACTGAAATGAATTACAACAGAATTGAATAAAAGGTACATATATACTAAATTACCAGTGTAAACGAGTCATACATTTTCTAATATGAATACACACATAACGAAGATAACTTTACTTACACGGCTTAAACATGGACTAAGGTCCTTCAAAAACTGGACAAGATCTTCCATGGTCTCTATAACTTCTGCCACGGCCAAGTAATCCAGAACTCTCTTGCATTCTCTTATAATTTTCCGTATTTCAGACTCGTCAAAACAAAGTAAAAGTGCAGATGTTCCTTGTAATATGCCACGCGATCCTTCGATCAATTTTTTTCTGAAATAAAGATTAACAGATTAATCCAAACAAGAAGCAAAGAACTGACAACAAAATATTTTACATACAAAGCTAGAAGAATCCTCCAGTGAAGTACATTTGAATACGGAGTTCAAAGGTTAACCAGTAGATTAAAGTAGGACAGTGTAAATATATACCAGCCACGAATGCCATGCAAATACATCACTCAACATCATCCAATGGGCTCTAATGACCTTCGATGTTGACGAGCCCTAAAGCCCCACACAAAAAAAAAACATCATCCAATACTTCTAGCAGCAGTTATATTTTGTTAGTGCAGTCCTCTGTTCGCGGTACTGACACTCCGAATGTAAGGCGGAGCCATCGCAAATGCAGAATACACACAATTTGCAATAGGGTCAAATCAACCAAGCCATGGCACCCACTATCTCAGATTTTGATGAAATTTGGTACACCATCAATTAGCGATTCATATGAATTTTTAGGTTCCTAGGTCCTATAGTCTCGTCATTAAGTAGATTAGAAATTTTGCATTTTTCGGGGAATTGTTGCTCTCGTGAATGCGGGTAGAGATCTGCGCATTTAATTAAAAAAATCCTAACTCCGAATACAATTCATGGATCAACATTAAAATGTATGTACACATACTTTAAAGATCATAAATTAAGGGAAAATATACGAATATATAATTTTATAGTAAGAAAATTTTAATACTTGAGAAAAAAAATTATATCAATTTTGAGCGTAAAAATCCTTGTCTCTTATAAGTGATATATCTCGAAAGGCCAAAAGCAGACCTGAATTATTTTTTTGTGAATAAGAGCTAAAAGTGTGGGGTAAACAAGCGTGGAAAGAAAAAAACTGGTCCCGCTCTTGCCTGCTTAGTAATTTTTTTTGTTATAATAATATTACTGTTTTTAGCGTATTGCATTTTAGAAGAAAAAGTAAATCGTGCATAGTCAGAAATCGCTTTATTTGTAAGTAATTTTCTCCCTCAACGTATTTAGAAACACTGTGTGAATCATTCAGCAATGTGTCGTCAATGCCAGCCACTTATCTCGCACTGCATAGAATAACAAACATTGTGGGACTCGGCAAAATGCGAGACTCAGCGGAGCAAAATGCGAGACTCGGCAAAATGCGAGACTGTCCTGCATTTTGTGGGTTTGGGAGTCTGCATCATTAACTGGCAACTTTCTTCAATATGGCTCAATATCTACGGATGTACTGGAAGTATTACATGGTATTCTGCCTTTGGATTTGTATATACACAAAATTAACTTAAAGAGAATTAGGAAAGGCGAGACAGTACATATATTAATAGAAGGCAGTTGAAGGGGTCACCAAAAGAGCTGATGAGAAAGGTAACTGAAGAATTAATTCAAGGTTGGCAGATACGGTGAAATAAGAGTATTAATGGAAGGGTAACGTATATCTAAATATCAGAGAACTTCGCAGAGAATAGAAAATGGTTCATTATAAATCCATATGTCATCGAATTCATGACATGGAAATTTCAAGCCCTATTTCAAGAGAATTGGCAGAGACGACAAGGCGGAATGCAAATGTGGAAAGGGAGAGGAGAGAGAAGGATATGTATTTTGGAATTGCGAACTATATGGTAAGGAAAGAGCGGAATATATAAGGTATATGAAGGAGAGGAACATGGAATGGAAAAGAGAAGGAAGAATTGATAAACAACAAGGAAAAATATGAGAAATATAAGGAATGTGTGGCGCAAACAGGAATGATCAAGGATATAATAAATAAAGAAGATTGAGGTAAAAGACAACAAAATGTTAGACAGCCAAAGGTGAGACATACAAACACGAGGAGAAACAGGACTTGACAGATGACAATGGACGTGATGTGAAAACTGATAAATAATTCTAACATATGAGTTAAAGAAACCTTGCAATGACTTCGTTGAAGGCAATGTGGTCAAATGTAAATGGCCAACACAAATAAATAATATCTATCAATGTTTCAGTTCAAAGGAGTGATTCATAGTCTTGCTTATGGCAATGTTTGTTTGTTTTTGAATGACTCCCCTGTCTTGTTTTATTAGTCCAGGCTTGTGAATTATTTCCTCTCATCGAACCATTTTTTTTATTTCGTTGTAAGGAAGTGTTCTCATAACCGTCTCAGTTACATTCAGGCACCTAGTGGTTCAACAATAAATCTTTCAAGTGTAGAAAATTTCTTACTGTTTTGTACAATGTCACTAAGTAGTGAGCCGTTACCCGATTGTAGTGTAGGAGAAGTAAACGAAACAGAGCGTCACAAGGAGACGGACACAAAAACTTAAAAAATGATAAATGTTGAAAGTTCTTTAAGTGCAGCTAAAAAAGAGCATTCGGTTTCAAGAAATTAAGTGAGTGCTCAATGTTTACTTACTCTTTATGAACATCATAAAAGATATTACCTTTCGAAGTATGAAACCTATCAAACAGTGTGCTTTGGTCCATTAGAATGACTTAAAATTTTAATAAGGAAAGGACTGAAAAGTGTATCTTTAAATTACACTCTTCAAATAAATACCAAGATTGGTGATGTAAAAAAAAGTAATTCATAGGCAAAAAATCTGTACCGTGCCGAGACCAAGTTAATCATAAATTTAAAAGTGATGAACCTGAACGCGCACCTCACTATGACGATGTTGTGGGAAAATTCACCTTCTGAAACAGATAAAGCCATAATGGAAGTAAAAACTTCAGTTTCGAGGGAACAACCAATCGAGGAAATCAACTCATCTTTGATAAGTTTACGTAGGACTTCAATTAAAGTTCATTCTCTCTAATCGCCATAGGGCACTTGTTTATGCAACTCAGTCAAACTGCAAAAAATGGAGATTTTCGAAACTTTGAGCGCCTAGCGGCACGGGTTAACATGCTCCAATCGTGCTCAAACTTTGGCTATCTAAAAATCTGCAAAGGCTGATCATTTTGTGGGGTTGCCGTTAACAAAATTCGGAGAGAGAAAATCTCCATTATCACTACGGTCACCCTAATCTACATCGATGGAGAAAAAAGTTTGTAAGGTTTTACAAGTGGAATTCCCTGAAACTTCTAACAAAGATACAAAGAAAATTGAGAAAGCAGCGAAAGTAAAGGATTTGAATGTACTTGTAGATTTAATGAAAGAAAAATTAGCAACTTATCTACAAACAAGAGTAAAAATTCAAGTTTTAACGCTTGCTCCTCACTCTCGTGGAGTAAAAAAAGAATTATGACAGAATTCAATGAAAGTGATTTTACGATCCGCAAAGCGAAAAAACTCCTCAAAGAGAAAGGAATACTGGCATTACCTGAGCCGAGGAGAGGTAAAAAGTTCGATGATATTGTTGCTGGTTTAGTTAAACAATTTTATCACGACGACGAATTTTCTAGAAAAATGCCAGGACAGAAAGATAAAATCAGTGTTGCAAAGAACATTTACGAATAGGAAAGATTAATTTTAGGAAATTTAAATCAATAATTTCAAGTTTGCACATCCTACGATGAAAATTGGGTTTTCCACGTTTTGTGAGCTCCGCCCTAAATGGTGTGTGCTGGCAGGACCGATTGGTATGCGTCTGCTCTATTCATGAAAACTTTTATTACATGCAGCTTCCATAGAGGAGAGACAGATTTGATGTTTCTTGTGTTCCGAAGACAACCGTGACTGTATGTTAAGGCATTGCTCTGAGTGCCCATCAATCGAAAATTTGACTAACTTTTTACGAGCGAAGTTTGAAGAATGGGATTCACATGATGAAATATCTTACAACTCATGGATTTCAACTGATCGCACTCAGCAAGTGACATTGAAAGTAACTTATGAAGAATTTTTGACAAAACTAATAAATATGGAAAAATTTGTTCCTCATTCATTCATCGCAAAATCTCAGGCAAATTATTTGGAAGGATTAAAATCAAATCTTCCTTACAATAAAGCAATTATCCTCTTAGACTTTAGTGAAAAGTTTCTTTTGTTACACAAAATGACGCTCAGGGATATCACTGTTCTTTACACCCTGCCGTTATTTATACTAAACCAGGCTTCAGTGAAAATTTTATTGTTTCCAGTTTATGTTTTATATCAGAAGATTTGGAACATGATGTGGTCTTCGTTTATGAAATTTAAAAATTTGTGACAAAATTTC
Source organism: Laupala kohalensis (assembly GCA_002313205.1). Classification (NCBI taxonomy): domain Eukaryota; kingdom Metazoa; phylum Arthropoda; class Insecta; order Orthoptera; family Trigonidiidae; genus Laupala; species Laupala kohalensis. Next base: position 543,304 of record NNCF01125980.1, on the reverse strand, counting down.
TCCGTGACAATTTCCCTTCAGTTAAACATGTGAATTATTTTTTGGATGGTTGCGAGGGACAGTGCAAGAACTTTCTGAACTTGTGCAATCATGAGTAAGATTTTTGTCTAACAGCGGAATGGACGTTTTTTGCAACAGTTATGGAAAAAAACCCTGCGACGGCGTTGGAGGCACCGTAAAGCGTCTTGTCACAAGAGCAAGCCTGCAGATAACAGGAAATATCGACATTACTAAAAAAGTCTTCGATTACTATCAAGACAACATTAAAAGCATTGAATTTTCCCTCATAAAGAGAGAAAATCTCTTAGCTACCAGACAAGAGCTTGAAAGTCGATTTTTGAAGGCTAAAAATGTGCCAGGTACGTGGAATTATCACCATGTCACCTCTCTTTCAGAATTCTCATCTTTCAGAATGAAGAAAATCAGCTTTGATGCCGATTTTTCCATAACATTCAAGTTTTGTGAGGTAAAATCATCCACAATGAAAATGTCACAATTATTTTCGTCTCGTGTATCTATGACGATCATTGGACCAAAAAGAGTTGATCATCTTCAAGTATGAAGAAGGTGACATTAACATCCAATTTATGCACCCACATGAACCAGCAAGATCTTTTCTTTGGCCTGAAGGAAAGGAAGATATTTGTTTTGTACCACTCATCAATATTATGTCCTGTGTTCCTCCACCTACTGCTTACTAATCAGGAAGGATGTATCAATTTGAAGAAAAAGAAGTTTCTTTCGCATAGCGGAGGTTCATTGAACTCTCTAAAAAAGCATAGTGGACCTGATTTCCTGGTGAATAGAGGAATAAGCACACAAAAACTCTTTTATTATTATATTTCATTCTTATCTGGATTTCTGGTTTTCCTTTTACTTATTTGACTTAATTTTTAAGTTGTCGGTTAAACATAAAAGTAAAATAAAGATTTAACGAGAATTTACTAAGCAAGCACGAGCGGGACCAGTTTTCTCTTTCTAGTTTTCCCCACAATTTTAGCTCTTATTCACAAAAAAATAATTCAGGTCTGCTTTTGGCCTTTCGAGATATATCACTTATAAGAGAAGGATTTTCATGCTCAAAATTGGTATAAGTTTTTTTCTCAATTATTAAAATTTTCTTACTATAAAATTATATATTCGTATATTTTCCCTTAATTTATGATCTTTAAAGTATGTGTACATACATCTCAATGTTGATCCATGAATTGTATCCAGAGTTAGGATTTTTTTATTAAATGCGCAGAGCTCTACTCGCATTCACGAGAGCAACAATTCCCCGAAAAATGCAAAATTTCTAATCTACTTAATGACGAGACTATAGGACCTAGGAACCTAAAAATTCATATGAAACACTAACTTGATGGTATGGTCTAGTGTACCAAATTTCATCAAACTCAGAGAAGGTGGGTGCAATTTTCAAATTTTTTTGATTGATTTGACATGAAAAGTCCCAATAATGTCTCCATTAAAATTAGACCCGAAAGTCATTCAATGTAAATTCAACATTTTGATGTGTTTGCATTTACCAGGGTATTTGGTTTGAAATATGAACTACAATACAAAATAGAAACAGTTAAAAAGCAATATAAATTTTGTTTGAATTTTATTCACAATTTCACCTCCCATGCGATACCAATAATTAATTATCCTTCTGTAAGTCCATGTGAGTTACAATATAATTTGCTTGACGTGTCACAAAAGCTATGTAGCTGATCAAATCAAGGGCGTACTCCATGGGTGCCCGTGGGGCGGGATTGACCCCACTTTGGAAACTGGAAAAGGTGGATCTCAAAATGAAAATTATGCCGAAATTACATAACAAAAAAGGTTTATTGTAAGTGATCATTATTTAAATATAATTAGTACATAAAATTATATTCAAATTGTAATGTGAACTTATTAATTTTAAATCAACATGTGTCGCTTAGAAATAACTTTAGCATCAGATGTTCTGGAATGACTTTAAATGCATAATCTAATATGGCCGCGCTAAATAAAGATGTGTATATGGTGTTTAAAAATTAACAAATAACATTGAAATTGTTGGTAAACGCTAACCTACTCTAGAATGAACTTGTGTATCACTTAGTATACAAAACTTTCCTCTTAAACACCCAGGAAACATTTGTGCGGGCGCTCTTGGCATACTCCTAACATAGATAATGCGTTTTGATACATAAAGTCTTTTGATTTGCGGTAGCAATCTACTGTGTTCTGCCCATCTTACTTCAATATTGCTTGGAAGTAAATCATGTCAATTACAAATCACACAAAGTTCTTGAATGGATACTTTGTAAACGAGAATTACGGGACCAATGAGACACATTGGACCAAGTACACGAGTCACATCAGATAATATATATTCTTTGGGGCACCTTGTCCCTTATTTTTCTTGTACTACATTTCTGTAGTCAGTTCATGGGCTTCCCAGTAATCCTTATGTGTCGACTAGGTGTGGACTTCGCTTCGAGTCGGTTGGGTTTTCAACCGAACAGAAAATAAACCGAACCGACCTAATTGAATTGCTTTTGGGTCGGACGGATTGAGTCGGTTTCAGTTCGGGTTGAAAAATTGATTCCTAAGAAATAAGTAATTGTAAAATTTACAATCAATATTATAGGGCAATGATGCAGTTTTCATTTATCCGAATTTGAATAATGTTTTAATTCGTTTCATAAAAAACAAACATTAAAATAAAATGAAAAGATACAAGTACGAATCGTGTATCTCATTTAATGAAAAAAAAATGGAATTGATAAAAATAGTTCATATTTAATTGTGTAAAATTGTGTTAATTGATAGTGTAAAACATGAATACATTTTACATGAAAATGATACTTCATTTCACCCAAAAATATACAATTTACAAGCATGTGTTTTAACAAAAAACACAGTAAACAAATAAATAAATTAAAAAATCGCCGTCTCAAAGTACACCATTGTGTCGGGCGTCGGCGGCTTCCCACGTTAGGGGGGAGCCTGTGTCGCCCGACTCCAAGGGGAGTTGGCTAGAAGGAAGGTGGAAGATGCCCTAATCTTATATATCTAACGGCAGGAGAAAAAGAGTGATGACAGACTCATTCTCAGCATTGACAGGCATTTATTACCCAAACTCATCCAGATTGCAACGAACAGAGACGTGGAGCGTCCGGCGACAAAGCAGCAATACTGACGGAGTGCATGGCGACTCTTGTGCAATCTTATGGAGTTGTGACATTTGGATAAAGGTAGTGTCAGAGAATAGGTTCGACTGAGACCGTAGAGTCAAATCAGGTCGAAAGGAAGAATTCACCAGAGATGGTGAAGCCAATTCTAACCGAGAAGCAGAGTTGTAAAGGATTCGGCAGAGACCTTTTTAGGGTCAGTTCTAACCAAAGGAAAGAGTTGAAGAGAGGAAAGCCGGTCGAGACCGTGAAGTCAATTCTAACCGAGAAGGCGGAGTGGAGTCCTTCTCGGTTAGAATTGACTTCACGGTCTCAACCCTCTCAACCTCGCAAGCGTCAAAATCTGGCGTATTTATATCGCGGCCCGCGCTCAATCAGCACCCTGCGTCGCTTAGGCGCGCGCTTCCGATGCCCGGGACATTGGAGCCCGTCTCCTGATAATTGCAAGGTATTAAGGTAACGAGCAATGCACTTGTCTTCTTGACAAAGATCAATGCGAGGCATTGATGAATCCCTCCCCTCAGCCAATAGATCAACCACATCAGAATAAAAAGAATTATCAATACCTAAAAATGGATTATTTGTTTATTTATGTAAAGCTGACTAATCGTTAAAATGAAAATTAATAACCGTACTAGATCCGTTATAGATCAATAATAATAAATTAAGCCGTTATAGATCAATATTACTGATCGCTACCAGTCACATGAGGTGATGTAGTACTACCATAAATGAGTTACTCATTGTTTGCAAAACGCTTTGTTGAACATCTAATTATCTACATTTGAGAGAATCTCGTTTCAGTACGGTTGATGCTAGTGAGAAGTCAATAACCTCGTCTTCTACAAGTTGTTGAAGCATTCTGGTGGCCAAGTGAATATGAAGTCCCGTAGGTGACAGTTGTTAGTCTGAAAGGTCCGACTGGCTTGTTGGGAGAATCTCTCTAAAAACATTTGAATATTTCACCTTAATAGATACATCTTCGCCTGAGGATACATTTTTTCAGTGTCTGTTGATGTATATATGTGGGTTCGGAATCTATGAAATATTGAAGAGATGCTCTTGCGCTGTAGGACCCACAATCAATAAATTATACAAAGAAATTTCTGAGTCTGTTTTTGCTAATGCGTCTAGCATGACTCTCAGCGATTCAAGCAACCCACTAAACTAAGTGCGCAAGGTATAGAAGATGATATAAGACACGCTTGCTCATTTCTTCTTCAGGTGAAAACTCCATACGACCAAGATACGCATATTCTTACACAAATGCAGAATAAAGTCATTAAGCTTGGGATCCTTGACGAATCCTCTCCAATGCGAGAAATCGTTCCAGTGCTATGAGCTATGAATTGCCAAATTGTGGATTATCATTCAGAGGTACATTCTACAGGTCTAAACATAAACACCGAATTTGCAGACATTTCGTAGGGAGGTTACCATTACATTCGTAGGGAGATTCCAAGTGCTTTTTAACTAGGGTTACTACTAGTTGGTTAACATCATTTTCCTTCATGTATTCATCAAAATTAGGAAACATTTGCAGATCGTCTTCAACCAACCGCGTTTGCCACAGTAATATTTTCTTTTGAAACGCATCCATTTTACTTCGTAGAGTGAACACGTCCTTAAGTTGTCCTTGCAAGGATATGTTTAGTTCATTTAACAGGGAAAAAATATCTGCCAGGTATGCAAGCTTTGTTAGCCATTCATTGTTGGACAAGAATTTTTGCAATTTCGGATTATTTTGTTCATGGAAAAATAATTTGACTTCTTCCCGCAAGGCGAATAGTCGGGTCAGTATTTTGCCCCTCGACAGCCATCTCACCTCAGCATGACGAAGAAGATGAGTATACTCGGAACCCATTTCTTCACAAAGTGCCTGAAATATTCGAGAATTGAGTGCTTTGTGTCGAATTTCCTTCATAATTTCAATGACATTTGATAATACTTCGTGTAGTTCTGGGGACACTTTTTTCGCTGCAAGTTGTTCACGATATATAATGCAGTGTGTAGATAAAATGTCTGGGTGACCAACATTCTTCACCTTTGCAACAATTCCTGAAAGATGTCCAGTCATATTTGCGACACCGTCTGTGCATATCCCAATACATTTTTCCAGTCAATTTCATGTTCCCGAAAATAAATATTAAGAGCTTCAAAAATCTCAGAGCTGGTTGTTCTACCTGGCAAATTAAGCGAACAAAGTAGTTCTTCATATAACTCTCCTTCATACTCAAACCTCACAAAACAAAGAAGGAGTGCTTTGTTTGTAATGTCCGTAGATTCGTCTAGTTGTATTGAATAAATTGATGAATTTTTCACCATTTTTATTATCTGATTTTCAATGTCTTCGGCCATATCTTCGATTCTGCGCTTGATAGTATTAGCAGACATAGGAATTACTTTCAATTTCTAAACAGCTTGCATTCCCAAAATCTGTTCACAGGCTTTTAACATGCAAGGCTTAATTAATTCTTCTCCAACCGTGTATGGCTTTTTGCATTTCGCGATCTGATTTGCCATGAGATAGGAAGTCTTTAGTAATGATTTATCTTCCATGGTCATTTTTCTTAAAACAGTAGCTTGCTTTTGCAGATTTTCATACATTCTTTTAAAATATTCTAGCGGTTTTTTTACTAAATCCGGATGTTTTGGATTCAAGTGTCTTTCAAGTTTGGAAGGTTTTAATGCATCGTTAGATAAGCTTTCAGAACATACAACACAGAGAGGCCGTGGATCCAGCTCACTGTCAGGTTCTTCAATGAATCCAAACTTTAAGTAGTAGGAATGATATTTTCTTGATACTTTGCGTTTTTTCTTCTCTCCACCTCCCGTTCCAACGTTTTTCCTAATGGTGCCTGATGAAGACTGTGGAGGGTGATTTATTGATCAGTTCACGGTTAGGCGAAGTACTACTAATATTATTATTATCGTTCTCAATACTTTTTGAATTACTAAAGAAATGCAGAATATTCTTTTGCTTTTTTTCACTCATTATGGGTTTATTTTATTGAATCTAAAATAAAAAAGAAGAAATTTAGAAAAGTCAAACTAATTTTATCCCAATAAATATCAAATAAAAGAAAATATGTGTATGGTTCATATTTAAGATCATACCTGTCCTAAAAAACACCAATATACAAAAGAAAATACACAAAAACCTCCTTAATAACCAGGGCCGGCCTTCTATTTTTGGGAGCCCCAGTTCAAGAAACAAATTAGAGGCCCCTTATTTTTAATTAAGTTAAAAATACAAATTTTTTATATATTCCAAAAAAAATTATTTAGAGCACGACTTTGTTTTAGCTACTATGTCAATTACTTCAGAAAAGTTACAGTATTTTACAATTTCCCTTTCAATTCTTAAAATAGCAAGTGAATTTAAGCGTTCAGTAGACTTGTTCTGAAAGGCCTAATTTATGAGCAAAACTTTTTGCTTCGTCCAAATACATGTCAAACTTTGGTCTTAAATCTTCAATTTCGGCTCTAATTTTATTAATTAAGTTCAAAGCCGCGTCAAGAACAATATTTTCTCCTTGAAATATTTTATTGATAGGATTAATCTTGGATATGATTGCGAACCATACTGTTAGGGATAAGATAAATGGCATTTCTTGTATTAGGCCTAAAAGACTATTGGCTTCAGATATTGCTATATTATCATTACCTTTATCAATAAACTCCTCCAAAGCATTACAAATTTGTTTAAATTGTATATACACAGCCTTAACAGAATCTATTTTAGCCTCCCAACGAGTATTGCATAATGGTTTAAGGGTGACTTTAAGATGCTTTTGTAAAATTTCCCATCTTTTTGTTGATGCAGCGAATAAGCAGTATAAACGTTGTAATATTCCAAAAACGTATTTTCCAATATACGCTGCTGGAAGCAGCATCACATATTAACAAATTGAAAGAATGTGATAAGCAAGGAACATAAACCCAAAGAGGATTTAAAGCTATTATTCTAGATTGAACACCCTTATACTTTCCTTTCATGTTACTACCATTATCATATGCTTGCCCTCTACAATTTTTAATATCTAAGCTTAACTCATTTATTTCCTGTAATAAGGCATTTGCGAGTTTTTCACCAGTTACATCAGCTACTTCAACAAATTCTATAAACGATTCATTTATTATAAATCTATTTTCTTCTAAGTTTACATACCTTATAATGATTAAAGCCTGTTCTGTATGAGAAATATCAGCGGTACAGTCCATTTGGGTACTAAAATATGTAGCCGCGTTTATGTTACTTTTAATTTTGTTAAGCACTTCGTTTCCAAGCGCAGAAATAATCTGTTCCTGTGACCTATGTGCCAAATGATGCACAATTCTGTTTTTTGAATTTTTTTATTTTTGTTAAACGATCCATCAACACACGAGTCATATTTACTTAATAATTCAATTAAGCCTAGAAAATTTCCATTATTAAGAGACCCTATCTTCTCACATGTGCCCCGAAGCGGAAGATTGTTGCATGCCGAAAACAGAATCACATCTACGATTCTTTGAAATAATAACTTAAACGGCGTTCAGTTTCCTTATCCATACCATATTGATTAATTTTATCTATTGTTGAAGATAAATTTAATCTTTTAAGCAAATCTTTCCAGGAAATAAACGAATTGACATGATAAACAGAACGCTCACGATCCTGTATCGCATTCGAGAGCTTCCTCCTTTTCACGTATTGTTTGAATAGAATTATGTTTCAATGTATCTTAAAACATAACTTAACGTGATGAGTAAGTATATCCCACATTTCTCTGGGGACCAGCGAAATTTTCTCGCGGACCATTAGTGGTCCGCGGACCACAACTTTGGCGACCTCTGGACTATACAATATAAGAGCAACATATTGTCCAAATTTAAAGTTCCTAACATTAATATTATTCTGTATGCATTTTCCATACTGTGTGATGCACGAGTTAATATTTAGGATAACACACCAAATACTTTCACCATTTTAAATTGAAATATCGAAAACTTCTGAAATTGGTTTTCATGTATTTGATTTAATAACATCTTCTAAGAAAATATCTCAATTAGTTCGTGAGATATAGCAAAAATAATATACCATGCCTTTAGCGTTAACGACAAAAACAAGAGAGCATTTCTACCCCTTGGCTGCCATTAAAAAGTGAAGTATGGTAAATACCAATAATCCATTTAAACATACTTAAATTAACAACGTTTTACTACAAAAAGAGTTAGTATGTCAACTAATTTGTAGTAAATTTTTCTAATTTTAAACGAATTAATTTTCTATTTTGATTAGAAGCGAATGAAATGTATTGAAATAGTAAAACATTAAATTTAAATTGAATATAACAGGATATAAAATTTATTTTTGTTAAGATTGTCATCCTTCAATTTCATTTCACGTATTACACAACTACTGAATAACCTACTAGTGCGGACTTCAGTGGGAGAACCATGGAATGAAGTTTGTGAATCAAGAATTACGCAAACGCTGTTGATTGACGTGTTTGAACTATCTTCGTTATGAACTCGAATTGGAGACTTATTTAGACCAAAATACATCAATTTGTTCAGAAATTCATAAAGAGTCCATCCGTACAATTACATTTTCTCTACAACTTTCTAACATTACGTAATCTTTAAAAATTCACACCAACTGCGCTTAAGGTGTTTGGGCGGTTTACCTTAGAGAAATGTGGATTATATGTTGCATTTAAATAATTAAATACTATCTCAATCTCCTGAAACACAATTGACTGTCTCAATCCCTGAACGTATTTTCAACTGTCTCTAAAGATTAACAATGTTTAGTGGCCACACGTGTATGTTCAGAAGTTTTAATTATTATTCGCTTCCGGTCTGTTGAGTATTGTGACGACGTAGCATGCATAGTTGTACTTGTGGTTATCACTTCAAGATTTTTAAAAAAATGTTAATAGAGACAGGCAATTAAACGAGAGAATTCAATGAGTTCGTAAAGTAGCGTCGTACAATATGGGAGAATGCAACAAATATTTTCCAGGGCATGATTGCTGTTGTGCACTTCATAGGATTTTGCTGAGTCAAAATAGCATTTATTTTGCTTCAGAAGTATATCAAAGATCATAAATTATTGGGTTGTTTACTCCTTGTAATCTTTCAATGCGAAGTTGTTTTACAAAGATATCGCGTACACAGTTGGTCAAGATCAAAGCCATCCGAAGAATTAAACAATTGTTTAGATTGTTTAGAGATAAATTACAATTCTTTTGTAGAGGAACACTTCTTTTTGATAAAGTTAATCGGGTTGGCTCCTGAACGGCTCAACAATATATCGATTTTTACACATACATGTCGAATGTGTGTCTAAGCAGTGACATAGTATTAGTCCAGACATTACTGCTATATTTACATTACACAATTATACATCGAATCGAATTACTATCATTATATACCTATAATTGGCGGTTTAAACAAAAGAGGCAGGTATTTTTAAACTTCTTTTATTTTCAACTTTCATTATCAGGTCTTTAAGGTCAGTGAAACTATGTTTTGTTAACAAGAAGCCATGTATTTACTGAAATGTATTACACTACTAACACATATCCGACGAATGTTGCATAAACACAACACCAACTTTTCATTCCCACCACCCCCCACACTCTTCGAAAGTATCTTCAATTTTTAAAATTTGTATTGCTTTCTAATTTAGCTTTTGAGGTTTCTTTTAGCTGAAGAGTGTTGTCCCCAAATCGTACAATATTTGTCTCCTATCAAGTAACCTATTGCAATTTAACTTTCCTTGCATATCAAAACATTTTTCCTTTCTGCACAATACAGGGTTTCATACTACACAAACGTTCACCAGTACTGCACGTTACTTAAGTCCTGTGTCTAGGTATATCAAGAATTACATTTAGTGAGGGACGGAATGCGGAATAAACGTTTATATGATTTCGTCCGGTTAATTTACGTAAAGGTAACTTATTAATTTCAATTTCTATACTATGTCTATAAAATTTAACAATATATACACGACCACTGTTGTTTTGTTTCGAAGATACCTGTATTTGCTTACAAGCAATGTGCGTAGTAATATTACCGTGAGTATATTACTAATACAGCAGGATTAATTGAGGACAATGACTGCTCTAAAATAACGTACATATTATTTGTAAGGTAGATGAACATGACTCAAGAAAAATTCATCTCAACTCGGATATATTTTGTGGAAACAACATGAAAAAAAAATTAAAAATCTAACAATTGTGATATTAACTTATGGTTTAATTTTCATTAGTAAACCTAAGCTAGGATTAAATGCTACTTATATACCTCGGAAGTTTCACAAAAAATCACTGAAATCTTTCCAAAATATCATTTTCATTCGGTCACTGTAGTCTTGGATAAACGTGCCCTGAGTAATTAAAAACAGACAGATGAACTAATTACGAATGAGTAATCAGTTTCTTAGAATTATTTTAAATGAACCTAAAAGTTTTCAGATTTTAAAAGTACACGCATCAGTTGCATGGCGCAGAGAGAAAACGCTAGTTAATATCACAAAGATGCTGTTTTCTGTGAAAACACATCCTCGTACGTAACAGAAAAATATATTTTCGCCGCATTTCATACGCAATGAAGCACATTATTGATTGGAAAGAGCCTTCGACTTATTTCCTATGGGTGTCGGAAGTAGATGACACAAACGTTATTTGGGTGTGTTCGTGAAGTGACACCAGATTTTTATTACTTTAACCACAGGAAAGTGTTGGCTGTTAAGACCATTCCGAATGATATGAAACGAATTTTCGATACTGCAGTTAGTGATAAACTTAATAAAACCTTACTCATTATATAATAATTTTAGTATTAAATAAATTAAAATTAATTTACAATTTTAAAACTATTTCCTGTGCTCCGCGCCGAAATTCCGAGTTGACATAAGCACCTCTTCCTTTACACACAAGTATTCTGGTATTTAAGGGGTGAAGTCCTTGTAAGACTTATCGAACTTGCAAAAACGTTTAAGCTTTTAAATGACTAAGTATAAATATGAGATCATTCCATACCAAACGGTCGAAAGAAAGTTAAATTGGTCACTCGACAGTTTTAAAAAATATACACAGTTTCCCTGTTGTTTTCATTCTATTTCTGGAGATGAAACTGATTTTTAAAAAACTGATCTTAAACCATTTAAGTATGGCGGTCATTTTGTCCTCCCGCGCACGTGTATTTTCGCGTTTGTTAGCATCCACATTACCGGTCATATCTCGTGAACTATTTATCCTATAAAGCTGAAACAAAATCCATATCAAATATCACGTTTAATTCTATGAATTAAAAACGTATATATTTTGTATATTTCTTTTACTTCTATGAGAAAAATTCATGTAAATTTGAATACTCAAAGAAATTTTCACATTTACGATTTTTTTCTGAAAAAAAAAAGAAATTGTACATACAACTTTGTATTTTTGTAGGTGTAGGTACATATTAGTAGCATTACCCAAATAAATGTTCTTACTTTTATCCTTTATTTTTCTCCGAATTTTTGAGAAATTAATTTTTTCAAATTTTGTCAAGTTTAGACTTAAATATCTCCGATGGAACCAATGACAAAATTCTTAAGATAGCATTTCCTGCAGCGTTTTGTACGAGATTTATGAAAACTAGAATGCCATCTTGCATATTCCGCTAGTAAAAAGTTACACCACTTCAAATACAAAGAAAAACACTCACGGAAAACCGACTATGATTGTTCTAATAAATATATTGCAGTTGACAACAGTTTCGTCGAGGGTTCCTTCCTTTTAGTAGCTATAAAAAGCTGCGTGACCCTACACATTGATCATCTAGTTTTATTAACCTCTGCAACAGATTTGAAACGTAATAGTCGTAGTATCTCCAAAGAGAGCGTAACTTCCTCATTCAGTGTTGTTCTACCCAATCTATGTCTGCTCTAGTGTTGCGCAGCACGACTTGACTACAGCAAAGTGGAGCTAGAAGTTATTTTGCTTCGTGTTCAAATTGCAAAGAATATATCCGAAGAAGGAAGGCTACTCGAAATACTTGGCTATAAAATTTTAGACTGGATGACAATTATCCTACATAAATTGTAACAGAAGTTGCAACAATCAATAAGTAGCAATGATGGAGTAGGGGCTAAGGTGCCAGCCGGATGGTCTCAAGGTATACGGTTCGAGTAATGCTGCGGTATTCTTTTGTCCACATTAGAACTGATAAAATCGTCAGCAAAGAAAAGACTTTTGTAAGTAAGTTTTTACCCAGTATCCCACTTTGTTTCACACAGTTTGGTAACAACATTCCCACTGTGGCTTCGTCAACTGCAATAGCAACTGATGGCTTCTCCTCAAACTGCGGAACCTGCGACTAAATCTCTACAACGCGATAGATGTAGTAACCACAACCACACGTAGGACTGTACAACATATTACAATTTATTGTGGGTTGTGCAGCACATATTTAAGTGTATAACAGTCAAATCGGTTTTTCCGAGCAACTAAAAGGAAAACCGTCTTATCATACGCCACGACTATATGGTTTCATTTTGTGATTTCCATAGTATATTACGGTCAGAATGTGGTCGTCGCGAAGGTTAATCGCAAGCAAGAGTATTTACCATATTTCAATGTTCACAACTGTTCTTTTTTGTTTATTTTCTACTAAGTCAACTTTAATATTTTTATGTCCATTTCATATAAATAGTGAAAATTATTTTTATTTTATACAAATGCAAAACATGTATTTGACACGAAAAATTAAAAAACGTAAAAAGTTCATACAAAATGTCAGTGTTAAGACTAAAGGATTATTATTATTATTATTATAGGATGTTGTTCATATAAATTTGTCTCAAATTAACAAAAAATTATTGCGTAAAATTAACCCTCAACATCGCGTACGCAAGATACATTCATCGAAATGGCATGAAATTTCAAAAATGGTTAATGAAAACAAGCTGGATGCTTAGTATGTAAAAATAAACTAAATGGTGTAATAGTTTGCGATATATTTGATCGTACGTACAGGAATACAACCAATCTGAGATGCGTGCATTTACTCCCCCTCCTTCACTTATAAGAAAACACATTAAGTGACAAATTATTGATAAAACCGGTCATAATATCCAAGGCCCCGCCATATAGGAGGCGATGCTAGCATCCCTTTCTACCAGAACTCTACTACAACTTCAGTGCTACCAATAACGTAGGGAATGGGTGTCACTATGCTGGTTAGACATACCGAATGTGTGTTGGAATTCGAAAAGTTTTCAAGAAATAGGAGTAAGAAGATTTTTGGTTTAGACTTAAACTACAAACATGAACATCATACAAGGGGAGTAATGACTAACAACCCTTGTTCAAGTAAGTCTCCCATAATAATTGCAGAGATGCCTTGCCAGAGTGGGGAATAATCAGCATCAAATGAGTATTAAGACAGAGAGAAAAGTTGGAACGTGCTTATAGATAATTATAGGACGCCCAGCACTAAACAGCGTACATTTCGGGTCACGATCTGAGTCTCAGAATGAACCTTTCTGCTGCATTGAAGGTGATACTAGTCGTTGAAGAATTGTATTACCATTTGATACTTCTTACCTGGCGCATGAGGAGACCTGTAAAAGTAGTACACAAGAGGGAGTGGTACACAACATGAAAGAGATATTATACGAAAAGGATGAAGAATAGTTTAAATTAGGGACAAAATGCGCCAGGAACAAGAATATATGGAACACACACGATTTCAAATGGAAGTTTTGATTAATGTGTTACTAAATTTTAGGATGCCAAATTAGGAACACCTGGTGGTTTTATCAATGTCATAATAGAGTAGATTGATTATGATGATTCGTGGCAACGGAGGAAGTAACAAAGGATTCTAGTAAGCCATTAAATGGGATCTTAAGAAGAGATAATAAATATCATTCATGAAAGGCTTAACCTCGTGTAGGAAAATCTCGGAGCTACGATGAGTCGGGGAAATTATGTACGTGAGACAATGCAGAGAAGAGGAGGATCAATTGTCGATATATTGAAGGAATTGAAGGTGGAAATACAAAGCATTAAGTGTGCGTAAACTCAATAGAAACTAGGGTTTGGAAACCAAAAGAGAATGTCAGCGTTACGTTTCTGGAGACTGAAGGATAAAGGATGGAATGATTCAATTACGTGAGAAGAGTAAGGACTCGTAAAGCAGCAGGAAAATAAATAGGAAATATGTAGCAAAAAGGGACTTGATCAATATGCAGTACGGAGAAGAGTATAAGAGTGGTAGAAATTATCAAGAAACAAAAAGAGGAAAAACAAAAGATCAAAACAGGGAGGCTCTGCAGAAAGAGTTGTTAGTGCTGCCAACTAGAGCGGAAAAAGGACAGAAGCACTGAAATCATAAAAAGATATAGAGATTCGCAAAAGAGACAACGGATTGAAGTGTATGTAATGGAGAAGGATCTCAATGAGACGAGGGAATTGTTTGCACACGATCCATTTCACCCACATTGCCACAGTATGCTCCTCCACTGAGCAGGTAGTCAGACACAAATGTAAATAGAGTGCGAGAAGCATTCGTAACTGTTTTGCCTGATATCAACTCAAATGAGATCACTGTCCGAGCTTTGAGACCTGCTTACAGGGGTATTCAAATGGCAATTGTATCAGCACCGCGAGCAATTATGAAACGCATCATGGCAACAGGAAAGATGAGAATCGACTGGGTCATTGCAAGGGTTCGGGAGAGACGTACAGTCCCCAGATGTACAAACTGCTTAGGTTTCGGACATACTTCTAGCACCTCTAAAAAGGACAACGATAGGAACACCAAGTTATGCTTCATCTGTGGCGAATCAACGCACCTGACATCAAAGTGTACAAACATACCTCGATGCGTGCCATACGAGACGATCTACAAACCGGCTGACCACATCGCTGGCACCCGGAAATGTATTGTAATGCAAATGGCAAAGTAAGGAAAAAAGAATCAGGTGAACACCAAAAATGGCATCCTTCCTCCAAATTAATCTTAATAGATGCGGCAGTGCTAAAGATCTTCAGCAGACTGCGATGGAGAAACGAGCCGACATATTGGTATTATCAGAACAAAACAAGAACCTAGATGATCCCACATGGTGTTCCGATATAAGAGGTGATGCTGCTATCCAAATACTGCATGAAAATAACGTAATTGGTAGTCAGATTGAAAGAGGTCAAGGATATGTTAGAAGAAGAATAAATGGAATGGCATTATATAGTTGTTGCTTTTCGCCAAATAGATCGGTAGAAGCGTTCCAAAGTAATCTTGATAAGATGGAAGCGAGCATCAAATATTAGGAGGGACCAATCATTCTTGCGGGTGACTAACGCGAAATCTCCGTCATGGGGCATGGGAGCAAGGGATGAGAGAGGACGTATTTTAGATAAAGCCATGATTTCGCTGGACCTGATTACCATTTGTGACAACCAGGAGTGTCAACTTTTTAAAAAAGAGCATCCATTTCTGTACTGGATCTAGCCTTTACAAGAACAATGACTATACCTTTCGTTCGTAATTGGCATGTATTAGAGTTAGAGACTCTCAGAGACCACAAATACATATGTTATGAAATCGGTCGAAAGCGTGTTTACCCATCTCGGACACATTGCGGAGGTTGGTCAATCCGCAATCTTGACTCGAAAGTGTTCCAAGAGTATATTGAAGGTATCACGGCGATGAGCGAAATGTGGTCTACAAAATGCATGGTAGAGTATTTAACAGCGGAGATGAGCAAAACAAGTGATACAACCATGCCACTTCGAAGAGGGAATTGCCCAAATTGCAGAGCGGTGTACTTGTGGACGACAGATATCGCAGAGCTGAGGACAAAGTGCAATAGGCTAAGAAGAGTCGCACAAAGAGCCCATAGAAGGAATCGACAGCGATGATCAGATAATCAGAAAATTTTAAACTGGCAAGAAAAAGGGCAGGATCCAAAAGACCCATCTGCTTATTGACCTCTGGGAATGCTTGATAGCACAGGAAAGCTGCATGAGATAATGATTCTAAACAGAATAGAATCAAGCTTTGGTGAAAATGAACGTCTTTCGGACAAGCAGTTTGGCTTCAGGAAAGGAAAGTCAACTATGAATGCAGTTCACAAGGTCCAACTGGAAGTGACTAAGGTAAATTGCCATCTAGCCCTGGCGGTTTTGCGTAGTGGTTACTCTAGATGTAAGAAATGCGTTTAATTAAGTTAATTGGGAAGACATCTATCGCCCACTTGAAGGACATATTCCGTGGTATTTACTGCGAGGTGAAAGTAGTTACTTGGAGAAAAGATGCCTGCTGGTACATACAGACAATGGCACAGTAACCATAGAGCTATCATCCGCAATTGGGCAAGGGTCCGTCCAAGGAGGCACATTGTCAGTACGATAAACTCCGTTTACATCTTCCACAAGGGGTAAATATGGTGGGTTACGACGACGATGCAGCCATGATAACAGTTGCAAATACCACGGAAGAATTGGAAGGGAAATGTAATAAAGCCTTGGAAACAGTTGCCTTGCGGATGAAGAGTAGAGGTCTGAAACTCGCTCATCACAAAACGGAAGCGGTATTAATCATTAAGAGACGTAAGTACAATCTACCCCGTCTTGAAATTGAGAGACATTCCATCAAGTTCCAGGAAAACCTTCGTTACTTGGGTACATGGACAGACAAGAAATGGAGTTTCCGGGAACATATCAAGAAGGCGTCTTCCAAAGCAAGTTGTAATGGCACAGCTCTACTACAACTAATGCCAAATATCGGCGGTCCGAAACCAGAGAGATTACTGCAGTCCAGTGTGATACATTACGTGTTACTCTATGGATCACCAATACAGGGACATCACGCCCGTAAATGAATAATTAAGAGATACATGGCGCCTGTCCAAAGGATAATGGCTTTGAGAGTCATTTGTGGATATCGGACGATATCGACAGGGGCAGTTTTGGTATTGTCTGGCATCCCACCCATCTGATTGCAAGCAAGAGAAAGGGTGGTAATATAGGAGAAACAAAACCAAGTAGGTGCAATGTTCTTCCACAGGAGGTCAATGAAGAAGCCCGCAGAGAGTTGAATAGGGAATGGCAAGCCGAATGGGTCGCGTATGCGAAAGGACGATGGACGCATACATAGATCCCTAAAATTGAGGAGTGGTGCAAGCGACGGCATGGGCAGCTAGAATACTACCTCACGCAAGTCATCAGCGGACATGGGTGTTTTGGGGCATACTTGCACCGTATGCACAGGCGAAATAACCCAAGCTGTCAGAGCTACGGAGCGGAACTGGACGACCCAGAACATGCCATCTTTGCATTTCCTACATATGAAAGGGCACGCATGATAGCCGCTATTGAAATGGGGTGTATTCTGCAACCTGCTAACCTTATCATGATGGAAATCCCGGAGAAATGGGAAAAAGTGGCATGTTTAATTCGGCACATGAAGAAAAGGGAGAAGGAAGGAGAATTGCAAAGTGGAGAAGAGTGATGTTCACAGAGAAGTGAAGTGACGCTCCTGAACCCCTAATCCTGACCCCTGAGCAATAGGTCGAAGGGTCGAGGGGAAGGGAAAGTGCAACACCCAGGGAATTCACATGGATCATAACAGGCCCCAGTGAAGGGATGCTAACGCGGTTCCGATGGGGATCCTGGTGTAGTAGGTTCATTGGTGAGGAGCTTGCTCCTTCCACGTCCACCAAAAAAGAGGTACAAATGTATCTGGGTTTAAAAGTCCAGGAATTCACATAGATCCAAGATCCTGGGTTGGTTCGACAAACTCCACGCTGAGTCGCTCCGGTTGCAGCAGCGGCCGCACGAGTTCACAAACAATCGTTGTAAAATCTAAACTACTTATCCCAATGATACAATTTAAAGACGGACATGATCTTCATGGAATGTCCCAGACAAGGTTCCATTCGATATGATGGGCTTAAATACCTCAACCTCAAACACGTCTAAATTACTCTATTCAGTTAAAATACTTTAACACTGCTATTTTTGATAAATTTTCTTTGTGTATGGGTTATCCTATGTAGACAGACATGATGTTGCGAACTTTTTTGTAGAACTTTGATGCAATCAATTTTACAACTCAATGTTGTCGAGTATCTCTGACCATTTACGCAGCAAAGGCAAATATTACTCTCCGATAGCTGATTTTCTTCCAATTATCGAAAAGACAACCCACATATTCTGAAAAAAATGTATGGTTCATTGCGACATTTTACAAATTATAAATTTCACGAGCTACAAAATAGTCATTGAACGTCTAGGACTCAATCATGTCATTCAATTTGTAAAGGGATATCAAAAAAGCGTAACTGTTTACAGGCGATAAATATGTTGTCAATTTTGTTTATTTGCTCAATGCACCTTGTCACCACTCAGTTTATTTCTAACATTTTCCTATATAATTGTAACTCGTTGCTGCGTAGTGCTTTCAGTGTAGCAGTTACACTAACAGCTCCCCTTGTATTGTCCAACGGAAACTCGGCGTCAAGTCACATAACTCTCAAGGCACCGCGGAGATTCTCATTCCCTATGGCCAAGTATCGCTTCATGCCTCCCAGACCCATCTTGAATAGCTAGAATAAGAAGTGAAGACCGAACACCTAACCAGACACCGAACATATAGGGCTTTTTGTGTCTTGGTTACTTTCCTGCAGAATAAAGTTTAATGGTCAGCTGTGCTTGATATGAAATATCATAGCACCTGATGATGCAACATCGAGCTGCATCACAAACAAATCCTTTTCTTAGTATGAAACTACTTATTCCCATCAAGGGCCAATATTTTGAAATATTCATTCGAGAAATACTCAAACAAAAGAATCAGTCTCACCTGGCAGGACCACTGAATGGATCATCCTTCAACATAGCAGATGCCTCTTCCAATAACTTTGAGGCACCTTCAACACGAATTAAAGCTGACGGCATATCTTGTTTCAAAATGGCATCATCACTACTATTGATTGTCTCTCTGCCAACCTGAAAAAGAAACAATTTATAAAATGTATCCATGCTCATTCATATTCATAAGAGATGCATTACCCCAAAATGGTATTCTTTGTTGAGGAGGGGTCGATGCCACACATATCCACTTTCAAAATATTTCGAGGTAAAAAGTTTGTTCGCAGCAGCTCGTAATATTTTCAGTAAAATATTTGAAAGTTTCCTTGCTGTATTTATACGCAAGATTTTTAATAATAATTTGATATTCTATTCTAAAATACCTTTCACGATATGAAAATACAGGGTTAGTCAAAATGATGAAAGGTACTTTAAAGCACTGTAATTAAGTCATTTTTATACGAACACGTATCAAAACTGGTTTAAAATGAAAGGAAAGACAAAAAGTTTCATTTTCTTCCATTACAAAAGTTAATTAAGACATCATCTCAAGCGTACTATGGAAAGACTTTTCTCATGGCCAACCTTGTCGTTACGAACACGTGGTCTCCCTCTGCTTTTTGTCTTAACGAACATGGCGCTTTTTCATATGATGTTTTCGCATTTTGAAGAACATCCCAGTCTATTCTTGAAGCAGTGCTTAAATCAAGATAAATATCGCAATATTTATTACCATCGCAATATTTATATAGATAACTTTCTCAAAAACCTGGTTAGGCGTCAAAACGGTAAAAACCGCGAACGTGCACAATAGGGATGGCTTATAGGGGTGTGTGGCTCCCACAAATTTGGGAGAGAGTTAATAATCGTAAATAATACTACATTCTAAACATAATTACCAAGTTTCAAAACTTCACAAATTATTTCCCCTAAGGACCTGTTTTTCGTCTAATTTCATATCACAATATGAAGAAACAATATACACGTCGCATTTAAACCCCAGAATCCCCTAAGAAACAAACTTTCCTACACACTGCAGACATCAAACCTAAATATATGAGGCGTATATAATCTTCAAAGTGGAAACTGTGATGCTCACTATATTGGGCAAACTGGGAGGAATTTTTCTATCCGCCTTAACGAACACTTACACGCAATAACACACAAGACAGACAAATCTCACTTTGCTATACATCTGTTACACTCAAATTACTCTTTCAACCCAGACACACGCACACATATACTAGATATAGAATATAAATATTACAATAGAATTTTACTAGAGTCAATCCACATTCAGAAAGCAATAAACCAACACGCACACATTTTAAATGAACAAACAAACTTCTATCTCTCCCCTATACCAATCCTCCTCCTAGAATCCATTTAGCATTCATCTTCCGGCAAAAACCCTCCCGCCCAGCCACACACACCCTTGTTCCGTCCCGCATTCTTAAGACACAGAGGCGACCAAATCCTCGCATTCCACACACCCCTCCAGGGCAGAGAAGGTAAGATGCTCGGCTTGCAAAACTTTCTTGTTGCAAACTATTCACTAATTCCAATTTTTCATGTAATAATTTTACAAACAAACACTTATCATTCAACTATTTATAAAATCTTTTAAATATCTTAAACCAGTTAGTATTTAATTGTCTGATTATTATTAACTACAACGTACTAGTACTCTCTATTTTAATATATTTTTTTGTAATTATTTCTATATATCGTTATTATTATTAAGACCATTTTTACCAATAGATAAATATATTCCTGTATCTTGATTGTAGGTCACTGAAGATGACAGTATAAACTGTCGAAAGCCGGTTTTGGCAAATAAATATTTTTCAGTTGACTTTGTTTCTCATTAAAGTAAAAACCGAATACAACACCATTATCTAATTACAACAAAAATTGTTGTTTAAAATCGGGGACTTCCACAATTGTAAGCGCCTTTATAGACCTTAACTGTTGCATTCATGTGCAAAATGAGCTGGTTCGAATTACAAACGTCAATGTCTTGTTATGTTGTTTTCTGCATACCACAATCTTTTCGCAAATAGTACATTAGGCTTCATATCCCTTCGACTGGCTGAAGAGGTATAAACGCGACTGCGAAGCAAACAGTCCGAATACTTTGCCGCCTCTACACGACTGTTATTCCGATAAGAAAGCGAGCGATAAGAGGCAGTACACCACTACTCTGCGCACGGCCAGCCAGTAAGGCAGTTGACAGAAATTGCACTCCGCATGCACGTGATTGCACGTACTTGCAAAATGCCCGAACTGGCAACTGGTCATCCCTGCTTTAAGACATCTCCAAAAAGTCGTGTGTCGACGGTAGATAAATGGAACACACAGTAATCACAGGTTGGCAATGGATATTAACTGATTTCGCCCGGAGTTCAGTACATAGAGCGATGGGTAAAGAGAGGACAGTATTTTTTACGAATATAGCCACTCCACCCCTTGATATATCCTGTCAGAGAGTGGAAGTGACTCAGAAGGTGTTACTTGCAGGCAAATACATATCGGATTAAGACGCACTAAGAGCTGTATCTGTTCACGATGGGTTCCACATCCATTGAGATTTCACTGAAATACCGAAGTCATGATTGTTTAGAACCTCCCGGATCGGGCACTTAACTGCATTTCCGCGTCATCATCGGACATTGCACTATCCGACCAGGACGATTACAGAAAAATTACCTTCTTTTTGCCCTTCCGCGACTAGACAGCAGGTGCGGGAAAATTAAAAAATTAGGAATGGTCCAAGGGTTTGTGCTTGTTACGCTTACTTTTATTGTTTTTTTTGTAATTTTGTAGTTATTCTTTACTACGATGGGAGATGGTTTCTTTGTTGGAGATGAACCAACAGAAGCAGTTCGTCCTGACTTTACGAAGTTAACTTCAAGATTCTTTCCACATTTGCATTGGTACGTGCACGACGTTGTCGTAGACATGTCAGAAGCAAGCGTCTCAACAGAATTGGTCTCCTTCTGCACAGGAGTCTTTGCCGCGCTTGAATAGTCGGTGGAAAACAGGGTGTATGGCCCTGTACTTCTTCCACGCTTCACCGTACGACATATTTAAAAAAGAATCTTCCTTGAAATTGAGTAATCTGAGGCCAATAAACCTGCTAACGGTTTTCTCCAAAATATTTGAACGAACTATAAAATCAAGGCTTGTTACATTTCTAGATTTAAAAAATTTCAGTTCGTTTTTTTTTTTTGGGGGGGGGGGCTTTAGGGCTCGTAAACAGCAAGGTCATTAGAACACTTATTTTTTCAGCTCTTGTCAGTATGGCTTTAGAAGAGGAAAATCTACAGAAGAAGCCAAATTATACGTTACTGAATAGATATACGATAATTTAAATTCAAAGAAAAAGGTTACTGGCATATTTATAGATTCCAAAAAGACTTTTGATTTGGTAAATCACAATATTTTGTTGCAGAAGCTAGAATTAGCAGGCATACGAGGAAATGCTTTAGACTGGTTTAGTAGTTTCTTAAGCAAAAGAAGACAAGTTAGAATTTCTGACATTAAGCAATTCTCTACTCATTAAGGAAGGTGTGTCACAGGGTTCAGTCATTTCCGCAACATTATTCTTGGTCTTTGTTAATGATCTTTTGGAACTGCCTTTCCACGGGCAAATAAGTGCCTTTGCCGACGATATCGCCTTATTTTACTCTTTTGAAGACACTTTAATTTCATGGTAAATTATTACAGAATTTGAATATTCTAAGTGATTGGTGCATAATGAACAAAATGCAAGTAAATGTTTCTAAAACTAAATTTATTAACTTCAGTCAAACAAGTTTCGATTTTCCTTATGACATAGTTTATCGTCATATAGATTGCAACACAACTCATTCAGAATGTCAACTTATTGAAAAAGTAAAGACTTTTAAATACCTTGGTATAGAATTAGACGAGAAATTAAATTAGAAGAAACACAACGTTGCACAATAAAATGAAGTCTATAGTAAGGAAATTCTATTATTTATGGAACTTTTGTATGAGGCAACTATGCGGACTAATTATTTCGCACTTATAGGCTGAAGATTACAATATGAATACAATGCTGGGAGGGACTTTTAAGACTTATATAAACAAACTAAGAACTACTCAAAATCGTATAATTGAAATAATTGTCCATAAACAAAAAAGAGACAGTTCATTCCCGTTATATAGTCAATTAGGAATCCCACCAATTCTGCATGTTTTTGTATTTAAAGTATTGAGAATGTTTTTATATTAATAGTGGCAACATAGGTACTACAAATCTTTATCGTAACACAAGAGGTAGTTTCAATAGAAATTTCATGCTTCCAAAAGTAACAAAAAATATTTTCAAACAATCTTTTCACTACATCGGGCCAAAATACTTCAACTAATTGCCACAAGAAATTAAATGTTCTGTATAAACATTTTTGTCCTTAGACAAATTGGTATAGACGAAAGAAAATATATCCGGTTCAGAGGACCGAAAATGTGCAGACAATTTACTGACTTTACCTGCACATGGGGTGATTAGGTTCGAAGGACCAACTGTTTCTAACAGTAAAGAATGAGAAAAGGATGAGGTATAGATTAGTAGTGATTGCCAACAAAAACAGTTTAATAAAACATGCTATATGTAGCTAATGGAGAAGAATGATACAATACTGAGTTCCCATGATACATCGTGATGAGATGATTATGGAAATTCAGTCAAGATGATGTAGTTGAAATCGAGTTGAATTGATATGTTGATGTTCAGTTGAAATGGATTGAAGACCCGTGTATAGCAGAGATGGTCTTCAAGTAGTTAATAGTGCCTCCATCGGTGTCTTGATGCAGGATGAAGGCAGAAGAAAGATGGCTAGCGTGTCGACTGACGAGAGTAGCGAAGCGTAGGTTTCTCCACTGACGAGATTGTTTAGCGAAGTGTCTTGCGAATGTTCACCGTTGACCTCAGAGAGAGAGTCTGGCATAGCGCTAGATAAGAGACGATGAGATGACCGCCAGCAAGTGAGTGCGCCCCGCAGCGAGAGCCGTGGCTGCCAGGTTGCGGCGTGATGAGTGTACTGCTTGCCCAGCCAGTGATGGAGAGTGACTTACTGTTGATGACTGAGTGGACGGTTGCCGACCGCCCGAAGTCTAGCATGGCGCCAGATAAGAGGCGATGAGATGACCGCCGGAGTCAAGTGACTGCCCTCTGCCCGTCGAGTGCGGACTGCTTGACTGCTCTGTACTGGCGCAAGTCCAGAGAGCGAGTGTCCGTCCGACCGGTTCCCGACCAGTGCGAGCACACGGCATGGCTCGCTGTCCATAAACTCGCCCTGCAGCGCGAGTTGACGCGCCAATCGCAAGGCAGAACAAAGAGACTGCTCGTAGACTTCTGGCGGGAAGCGCAGCTTCGGTACTAGAAAAATCAATAACTGGCGTGGTTGAGCACCGAAGTTTAGCAATTGAGATGTGTCACTCATCTTGCACACAGAGTGAGAGTTTCAGAGATGACTCACTTGTCTTCATAAAACCACATGATAAAACTGTCTGAACAGTTGCTCGAGTTATAAAAGTTTTTCATCAAAATGAAAGAATGGCTATTTACATTATCAGATTTAACCTTTTTAAATTTCTCTTTAGCTTGATGATTTTGAATATTCCTTGACGGTGAATAGTGATTTTAATATATGTTATTTTATATGGCTAAAATAAAAAGATTTCATTTTGTTAACTTTGTTCGGCTTTGTTTTTGGTTATTTTGTCTAAAAATTGTAAATTGTAATGTCTTAAAAAATCTTAGCTGTTTGTTAATGTTCTTGTTGTTTATTATTTGAATATGTCAAACGCCAGAGAGCAATTTAATTGTAATGACTGAATAAGATTATTTGTTTATTTTTATGTTGATATAAATTTCTCACTGACCACTACTACTTGTTATTGCGGTCAGTAATTCCTAAGACAATTATTTATTTTGTATTTGTAATTATATAGATGGAAATAAATCTTTTTTTTTCATTATATTTTTTTTCGATGGTCTTATCTCCTGTATTTTTCTTTCTTCGAGATAGCAGACATACTCCCTGCTCCATACCGGGTGGCTACCTGTACAATACCAGGGTCCGAGCATGTAACGCCAAGTCCATGTGCTTGCCACAAGTTGCTCGACCCTTGCACGATGTTGTGGTGTGTCCAAATATCTGGCACTGAACGCAAAGCAGAGGATTTGGAACATAGGGCCGCGCAGAGCAGATTGACAAAGGGAAGCATGAAGGAGGCGAGTTCTCAAGAACACCTCTAACCTTCATTATCTCGTTGATCTCAGCTCGATTTGCCTCCCACTCCTTTAAAAGATCTTCGTTTCTATATCCATAATATCTCCATTTGAGCGCACCATGGAGCTCACTCTCGTCAGGATATTCTCCCGATGTAGTGAATTTCACTATGTCGCTGCTTGCTTGCTGGATTTGGTTTCCAGCAGCGTCAAGCAGTTTCTCAGATGTTTAATGTTATTCAGTTGACAGACGAGCCCTTCCAACGCCTTATAAATATAGAAAAGGGATGCAACTAAAATTCCATTAACTGTTCATGAGAACAAAAGCATTCAGGTAATGAGATCTGTACCAATATATTTAAAGCGGGAGGGCAATGTACCCACTGCTGTTTCGCAGAAGTTTGAGCGTTGTTCAATCCCTGCGGTTCACCCGATCTGCAAGGAGAGGGAGTTTTGTCAAGCGATATGATGGTCCCACGAGTTCAGAGGAAGAGCTGTCCAACGACGAGGAGTCCCCGCTTACGAGTGTTTAGCCTTAACACCCATGTGCAGACAAATTTATTAGCTTCACCTGCACATGGGATGATTTGGTTTGAAGGACCAACTGTAGTGACAGTGAAGAATGAAAATGGGATGAGGTGCAAGATGAACAGTGATTGCCAACAAGAAAAAACAGTTTAATAAAACAAGCTATAAAAGTAATGAAGAATAATGATATAATACTGATTTTCCAAGAGAGATCGTGATGAGATGATCCAGGAAAGCCAGTCAAGATGATGTTGAAGGTAGAGTTGAATTGATGTGTAGATTCGAAAGCCAAAGAATTGAAGACAGATGTTCACGTGGACGCAGTGTAGTGGTGCAGGGTGGAAACCGGAAAATGTCGGCTAGCATGCCCACCAACGATAGAAGTGATATGAAGCGAGGTGTGTCCTGTCAAGGTTGGAGAGCGAAGTAAACCGTTCGAATGAAAGGACCCTTGTTTTTAAAGCTCTCGTCTTTGTGCGCGCGGCTGCATGTTCCATTGGTGCAATCGATTGCGCGACGCCACGACTCGACCATCTACCGATTGTGTATCGGTGTCGTGAGGATTGCGTGATATTAATGAAATCCCTGGACTCGTCCAGACTAAGCAGTGCAGCATTGTGATTTGCAAATTTAATCAACAAAGGAACTTGTAATTAATAGTTCTGATTATATTATGTCCGATGATTTTCTCTATTTTTTAACTATGGCGTGGATTGAATAAACCTATGGTGTTAAGAGGAAATTTTCCAGAGAAAGCCAACAATTACGATGAGTCACTTAACTTGTACAAAGAGTGTGAATTTCAGAGATGACTCACTTGGCATAATAAGACGATATGATAAAAATCTCTGTACACCCTATTCATCTCCTCGGCGCGAAACTCGAGGTTGAGTTGTTTTGCGTGTGTGTGGAGATTTAGTCCATCCTGGCGACCCGGCCAATGAAGATAAAATCCTCACTCTTCCAAACACGCAACCTTCCATCGTCGCGCCGATGGTGGTCGCAGCGCAGTAATAGTCCCCAGCTTGGGGCCGAAGGCTTGTCACACCCATACTCAGAGGAAGCTGAACCTCCTACGGGACGTAGTAATTACAATTATTGGAGAACTCTCCTTCTACATATAATTTGTATTCGTAAATATGTAATATAAAACGAAAAATATTAATATATATTAAAGCAAATATGTAAGTTCAAGAAACACTTTTAAATGAAATTCTGAAGAACAAACTCTACTTCAATCTGAATTTTCGTCATGATGAAAAGTTATTCACATGCATTAACATATATTTCAAATTCTCAAACGAGAAACTTCGACGATCGGGTCATAAGATTGCTTTATAGCGGCTGAACGATCGCTCAACATCAACCGATGTGATTGGAGCGTTGAAGTATGTTATTTTGCACGTTGCAAGTTCGACGCCCATCTGTCCAGTTACATCTTTTCCACTGAGGATATCAGAGATCAACAGAATATCGTTCCGTCCACGATTTTTGTGTATAATGTCTCGCATTTTCATCTTGATCTTTTTCCCAACATCTCCCTGTGTTTTCCAACTTCTGGACATCAGTTTGGGCGTCTCTCATGGTTTTCTCCAAAGATTCATTTTGAGATTCCAGCTGCGTTATAGTTTCCCTCCCCCCCGCAAAAAAAGCAGTTGCTCGAGATCAATGCCAAATTATTTTTCTCCAGCAGCTTTTCAGAGATGGGAATAGCTACAGCTGAATCTTTATCCAAGCGTGAAATAAAATACATCTTTTGTTTTCTCAAAGTCCCTGCTGTACTAGTCAGCTGTCTCTAACCAAGTGCCCCATCTTGTTACAACTGGTTGAGGATATGTCTCCCTTAAACCCTTAATCCGGCTTGGAGCTTTTAGAAAAAAAATCACGGTTGAAGTTCATGATTCAACATGGGAATTCAGTTCTCATAGTCTCAGCCACACGGTGAAAAGGTATGGACGGCACAAGTGAAGAGAATCAGTTTTGGATGAAACACGTTAAGTGCCTTTCCTGCTTTTACCATGTACGGATCAGCAATGGAAAATAATAACTTTTTTTACATCTTTGTACGCCATTAGGCCGAAGATTCAGAATTGTTCAAAAATCGGGCGTTGGTTTCATGGTTACATTTTTCCAAGACCTGACAATGAAGAAGGAATGGTCTGGAAAATGAATCACGACATGAAGACAATTAGTTTGCGATGTACCTTCCTTCAACGTCCGTGGTCTCATAAATAGACACCCAAATTGGTCCGGATTGAATATAGTTTCGGATACTGCCGAAGGTTTCAGGGTAGATGTTAGGCGGCCAGCTTTTCCTTAGAGTGATCTCGTCAGGAATTTCCTTTCCAGTATACTCTTCCAAAATCTCCTTGAAATCAGGATGGCAGATTTTGTGAAAGGGGACGACTTTCCCTAAAAATACCTGCACCAAGTTCCCGACAGTCGCATGGTGTGTGTCATATACTAGTCCAAATGTCAGTTTCCAATGCGGTTTGAGCGAGAAACCGATTCAACGTGAAGGGTCGACTGATTAGTATGGCTGTTGAAGGTATTGTTGATCAAACGTGCTCGTATTCGCTTCAGGTGAACGAGACCTCATTACAAAATTCACAATGAATAATAGTCAATTAATACATTTCCTGTGCGCACTACACACATAGAATGAGCTATAACACTCACTGGTCTATAGCTCTCGAGTAAATTAAAATGAATTTTCGTTTCAAACATCTTAGTGTCTTTCCAGAATCATGCAAAATAAATAAAGTACTGAAGAAAAATACATTACTGATAAAATACAATAGAACATACCTTGACCAAATTGGCGACTGCCTTGCTAACAGCCATAACAGGACGCTCCAAGTCTGGCATAGCATTGCCATCTTCAGCTTCTTCATGTAGAATGACCAGGCGAGAAACCTGAAACACATTGAACAGTAATCAGTGCGCGAAACATTCAAATACACAATAAACAAGTCTTGCGTATAATTATGTTGGCCGTTTGTGCATTGTTGCAAAATTCCTTTAATCGGCGGATTTGTTCACAAATAAGTCCCGGATTCTCAGGTTTTAAGTCTAATTCCCCCTTCTTAAAATTAGTTCAACATTTTGAATCACCCGGAAGTAATCTCTTCTATCTCTAAGAGCTCAATTTCCTCCCGTCGAGGTGACTGACAGAAATCTATCGAATAAGTAATTTAATAATAAACGAGTAACATTCGCCAAAAATATTCCTCAATACTCAGTGTATGTTACTGACGATGGCTGCTATGCAGCCGAAAAAGCTTTATACCAATAAAACAATGAGCAACATAGAAACGCCTTTCAATTTATCATGCTTTGATAATGTTGCTAAAGCTCCACAATTACCAAGTATATTAATGGTCGGCATGGCCACTGTGGTAAACAAATTCTTTCAAACAAAATGGAAGTTCGAAAAAGCAAATCTACACATCTGGTTTTTGAGCCAATGCATCTTACACAACTTGTGTCCCAAATTTATTGCACTGAAGAGCAAGAATACATCGTCATCTGCTAAGAAAGCGCTTGAAGCTGGCCGCCACGCGTGGCTTCGGGCAAGAGAGAAATAGGTGGTTTTCAACCAGAAATCGCCTAGGATCGGAATTGTATTGGATCCAAAGAGAACTTTCCGCATCTCTCCATGCTGCCGAATGGGACGTCGTACAAGTTACGATCATCAACCGGGTCTTCAAGCTCAGCTGTCAACAAAAACAAAGGCAGGTGAGGAAGCTGATAAAGATGCGTACCACCGTACTCCCACAACCCACTAAATGCAACATCCTACCTATCATAAACTTTCTCCCAAGACTAAAAAATCTTTCTCTCAGGTACGTAATTTTGTCGGTTTGCTCACTCTGTATTTGTTTTCTTTTACACTTCTTTCGATACTGTTTCACCCAATAATTGTATATTTTCATATTATGTTTCTATTTTTATTTTTTATTATTGTTATTTTTTATTATTGTCATTTTATGTACATTTATATTTTTCAGTGTATGTTACTGACGATGGCTGCTATGCAGCCGAAAAAGCTTTATACCAATAAAACAATGAGAAACATAGAAACGCCTTTCAATTTATCATGCTTTGATAATGTTGCTAAAGCTCCACAATTACCAAGTAAATTATCATGATCGTTAGTAAATATGTTTGTTTCAATTTTAACATGTGGAGTAAGTAGTATTTCTATTGAATTTACTTTACATTCATTACATAAAATATATTATCATGATCGTTAGTAAATATGTTTGTTTCAATTTATATTCTTAGATGGTTTTACATGTATCGATTCTGATACTAATCTTTTGAATGCATTCTCCTCTTAGTCTATTATTTTCACTCTTCTAAAATCCATCTCATGACCTTTTATTTTACAATGTTTTACAATACCATTATTCATGTCTTTTATACGATCAACTTTTCTTGTATGTTCTTTCATTCTAGTACTTAACATTCTTTTAGTTTGGCCAACATATACACAATCACAGTTCTTACATGGAATGAAGTATTCTACATTATTTCTTTTATCTTTGTCAATACTATCTTTAAAAATTTTTTCTATACTAGATTTATTTACAAATCTATGTACAATCTTCAATTCATTTTTACATAACAACTTCCTTTACATAATTTGTACTAATATTCAAGTATTTAATGTAACTCAAACTTTGTACATTAGTATCATCCTCAGGGTTACTACAACTTAATCAGCATCGAAACGTTAGTGAATTTCCAGACAATACTAATACAGTGAAGAACCATACATATTGTCTAAAATAATACAACCGCATATTTAAATTTATATAAATAAACAAGCTTTAATTCAACGTTTGTTTCAATGAAATCAAATGAATCGTTCTCGTTATTTATTGCATATAACTCGAGTCACTAGTTCGGTCGAGAGGGGGGATCGAACCCGTACTCTCCCTACAGCAGGGCATAGGAAACTGAGACAACCTGCATCCGACTCAAATAATCAGTCATCAAGGCTTAGACCGCCTGCTCTGTCAATTAGTCACTTATTGACGGAATCAGATGGGGAAAATAATGCCATTTTCTTATAAAGATAATGCAGATATTCTGGTATTTTTAAAGTCTAGCTAAAAATAAAGTAAAAATATACCAAACACGACATAATTACATCAATGCGTCTACTATAAAATTAACTTTAAAATAGGTGATGTAGATATTATTTATTTACTTATCATAAGTAATTTAAAAATTCAGTGAAAATTTTTTCATTATTTATTTAATTATCTTTACTTGGTAATTGTGGAGCTTTAGCAACAGNGCGTTTAACTAAAAATAATTATGATAAATTGAAAGGCGTTTCTATGTTGCTCATTGTTTTATTGGTATAAAGCTTTTTCGGCTGCATAGCAGCCATCGTCAGTAACATACACTGAGTAACATTCGCCAAAAATATTCCTCAATACTCAGTGTATGTTACTGACGATGGCTGCTATGCAGCCGAAAAAGCTTTATACCAATAAAACAATGAGCAACATAGAAACGCCTTTCAATTTATCATAATTATTTTTAGTTAAACGCAGATTATGCATCTGCAGGGTTCTTCATTTTCTACCTAATGGAACGGATGGTCGCACATGTAGACTGCAGAAAAAACAGACGACACTGTACTCAAAATCTTTATTAGTTTTTTATCTAACGTGGCAATTATGCGGTGCGTTTCTTTCGTAGAAATACAATGATACTAGTAATTTCGTAAGTAATATCTCCGTAAATTGCGTGTAAATATTTTATTTTTATTACTGTGATCTTTATGTTAAAAGGCAAAATAATAGATTGATTAATGGACTCCGTTCTTGTTCGGGCGTGCTCGGGAGGCAAAGAATCTCTCTCATTGGAAGTAAAAAATTGATCATTAAGTATGACATTGAGAAACTAAAGCTTGGATGGCAAGCCAGGGAGTACAAACCAGAAGTTAAAAAGAATCTGGATTAAGAAATCTCTCCGTCCACGAAGAACAACAATTCACTTGAAGAATATGGAAGGTATTAATGCAACCGATAACTCTTGGAAAATACAAAGGAAAAAGAAAAAGGGTTTGATGAAGAATGTAGAAAAGTTTTAGAAAGGTAGGGGAAAGAAAGAATGAAGATACTAAATAAAAATACCAGAACAAACAGAAGAATATAAGGAAGCACGGAAACAAGCAAAGAACACACTCGGTAACAAGGAGGAGGGTGAAATGCAATCGCTAGAGGATCTTTGTGCAACAGGAACGAAAACGAGAAGTTCTCTGAAACTAATAGAAATATAAGATTTGACTTCCAACAGAGGACATCGCTATTAGATGACTATCAAGGAAATATTACAAGAGAAGTCTGAAAAATAGAAAAACGCGAAAAACCTTATTTAAAAATCTAACACTTGAACTCTTAGAACAAACACATATGCACTTAGAATAATATTTTGGGTCTCAACCACTTATTAATCCATCATGAAAAGAAGAAATGGCTCTAGTCATACGGAAACAGTAAAACTATTGCTTACCAAGACAAGATGCATAAAGCGGAACTAATAATGGAGGATCACGAGTAAGGTAAATCATACAAAAAGTAATGGCAATGATATGGAACTTATAGAATATGCCAAAGGACTATGACAAATTTCGAAAGAGAGTGATCACATGGATTGTGCACATTAAGGAGGCATACGGCTGTTAAACGTCACTCACAAAAAGTTTTGTCAGGAAAACCAGTACCATACGTTGAAAGTGCCAACTGAAACTATCAATTTGGCTTTACAAAAGTATGATCCACAACTGTCCAAATCTTCAATCAGCGTCAAGTATTAGAAAAAACCTTGGAGTACAAAATAAATGTAAATCAAATGCATACTGACTTCGCCAAAATCTATTGTACTATAAGTCGTCAGCAGTTTTATAAATAGTTACGGAACTCTTGTGAACCTCTGACTCTCGTGAAGCTATTTGACATGACATTGACAAATACTGTCAATAAAAATAAAACACGATATAAAATCACTGAAGGATTTAAAACAACGAAAGTAGAAAGTTTAAAAGTGAAGAATGTAGAACTAAAAAGTACTGGTGTAAATTCTGAGAAATCATGTTTCTGCAATTACACTAAGAATTGTCGCATAACATAGATAAAACAAAGAATTGTAGCAAGGTTTTGATGTGGATGAAAAGTATGAGACAACATAGGAAGGTATTGGGGAATGCTTGATGGCGGAAATACTTCTAGATAAAGATGACATTATGAAAGGGAAATGGTAGAAATAGAGGATTATGGAGAAATGACGCAGAATGATTTAAAAAGATAAAGAAGACGAAAACGCCGAGTTATGATAACACCTCACAAGAAATTATACAAAACAGCAAAGAAGAATATCATGAGAAGCTGCATTAACTTTATAGTGAAAAGTTACATTCCACGTCAGTGATGATGCAGAGATGAGGCTGTTTCTAGAATGAAGTAATAAGAACCCAGGTGAAGCGAAATTATACCACCTAATTTTTCTTGTGCCCACGTTAGGAAACATTTGACAAACGGGCTTGTGAGAAGACGGTGAGTTATTTAGATGATTTTTCATGTTTAAATGCTCGGCAATATGGTTTTATTCGCGGGAAGAGTCCAGAGGATACCTTGAAAAGATTGTTGGGTGATGAGACATTGGGGAAGGAAAAATATTAAACTATTTTATTTTGACATAGAAAACTCCTTTGATACGGCTAACTGGGGAATAATATTAGACTGTTGCGCAAGATGAAGCTACCACAGTATTTGTTAAGCATTTTATTGCCATACATCCAAGGTATATGTCCTACGTAAAGCAATTTGTCCACAGGACTCCTCAACGGGTCCAGTTTTTTAGAACATAATGAATAATTTATTAACAATTTTTTTATTGGAGCTTGAGGGCTCGCCGACGTCTAGATCATTCGAGCCCTTATTAACAAATGATGGAGCGAAACATGTAGCTTAGGCTGATGGTTTTGTAATAGTGTTTGAGGGACGGAGGATGCGGGTGGAAGGGATCTCGCAGGTGATGATTGATTCAATACAACAGTAGGCAGAATGTCAAAAATTATTATTTGTTGTTAAAAGCAAAAACGAAATTGAGGTTGAGAAAATATTCCGCTATCTAAGGGTAATTATAGATGTTAGATCTATCTGAGTAGAACACACCAACTGTCACGAAAAGAGCACGAAAAATGCTCCACGCTTTAATGAGGATTCGGTCAATCTATTTTAAGTGATCCAGAAAGTGAAAGTATGACGAAACATGATTGCAAAATTACAAGTTATATTTCTGATTGATAAAAACACAACCTTGATAAACAATGACAATATAGTTCGCAGAGTTTTCGATAACTATTGTTTTGTAGCCAAAGATGAAGTTCAAGTATTTCATGGGGTAAACTAACAGAAAATTATAATCCCGTATTTTACTAGCATAAAGAATGGGTTATGTCGATGAGAAAAAACTTGTGTTATTAGTGATCACTTAAGATACAATACACTAGTAGTTTATACTTTATAACAAGCACTCAAAAGCAAATAATTATCACAAGAAAAGATAATTTACTTTCAAATTATGCAGTAAATCAGTATAAAAATTAAAATTTTCTTAATGTGTGTCACAGCAATTTGAATTTTAAGGTTTCACATTGAATAGAATGTTTTTGCAATGTCTCATGAAAAATTACCTTGTGATTTTTGTTAAACGTTTACGTTTAAAATCATGTTCAAGTGTTCTATTGCTCTCGTAACAATTTATTATCGTCTGACGAGGACTCAGGAGTCGAAACGTTGTGCATTTAAAACGCACAAAATATATCGTACTCTCCATAAAAAGGTCACATGTTGTAAGTTTATCTATCACGTAACAGTAATTACTTACGTTTCACAAACATAGAAATCTCTTAGATTGCGGTGAACCTCACCGCTAGGTAACAGATTAAACATGTTACGTCGAATGAAAATGGGAGACGAGACCGGGGATCGAACCCGGGACCTTGAGCTTTGCGCGCTCATGCGCCTACCGACTGCGCCATCCCG